>JAHZND010003522.1:0-20073 GCA_027744115.1 Acrocyrtus sp. NNG-2020 | reverse complement strand
CTATTTTTAGATTTACACGCTCAGCAGCTTTTTTTCAAACGCGCACGGGATGCAGCTCTACTTGTTTTGATCTTCTGTTCCTTTCCCATGAGCTATATAGCATTGTGCTCTCAAAGGGAAGAGTCCGAAGTTGCAGTTGCAGTACAATTCCTAATTAGCAAAACCTACCAAACTTGAGCTGAAGTTATTCAAGTTATACAGTCCGATGTTATGGTATGCAGCAGCGCTAATAATAAAAGGGAGTTCTTTGGAAAGTCATTTATTGCTACTTTCTACTGGTATTAATAGAGTTTGTTCACAAGTTTAAATAGTTACTGCTTTAATTCCGTCACACCAAACACATTAAACGAAAGGGGGACTGAAGAGAAGTGGGAGAGTAAATATGAAATATGGACGAACTCATCCTTCTACGCATTACACAACATTTTCAGCCCGGAAATATACTGAAAGGAAAGTTTTAGATGGAACGATGTGCACGGAAAGATTTTTCTGATTGCTATATACACACTCAATATCGAGACGACTGAAAAGTTGGCTCATTTATATCAATTATATTAAACACTTTTCTATACAAATGGAATGATATATCGTTTTTCATGTAGACTATGGGAAATAAGAATTATGCCCAGTGAAGTGTTATACAAAGAGTGGGATGAGGACGGTATAGCATATGCTGCTTCCCGCTGCTGCTGATATTATGATATATATAATGAAGCACAATCCTAATCATTTTTTCATACCCGGAGAGAATTGCCATTGTCAGTGTTTTCTTCAATCTGGAATATAAGGAGTGTCTCTATTGTAGTGGCGATAAGAATCGGCTAAGAATCTACGGAGTAAAAAGGATGAGGAAAGGAAGAGAGAAAGGCTACATGCATTAGTACCACTGCTGGCTCTCTACTTCCTTCCCATTCTGGTTTTTGTTCCTGTGTGCTTTCTTTCTTCGTCTATTCTAGTGTCCTTTCAGCTGGCTGCACTGTAACGCAAGAGCATACAATACGTCGGTTTACTACTGGGTACGAAGAAAGAGGATGGCTCATGGAATGGAAGAAATGAATTTTTATGTTTTGACACAAGAAGCATATATACGATGGGCGCTATACGTGATGCAATAAGCAGAGAGAAATTAACTCGTAAAGGGATATTTATTGTGATTTGCAGGGCATGGTGAATGAAAGGCATAAAAAAGATTATTAATTTGGGATAAGGGTATAATAAACAGTGTGCTCTGTGCTATTGGCGAGGATGATGATCAATATCATCATCACGTTTTTCCTATATCCTTGTGAGTCTCGATTCGCGAAATAGTTTTGTTATTACGGGGGCAGACAACTAATATGTTTTCAGTTAATGAGAAAGATATCAGCATCGATATTATGTGTGATGCGGTGGCTCTGCCTCTCCGATGTGGAATATTCCTGCTTCTGCTCCACTTTCTCGGTACAATGAAATGGGAGATACATAAGTGAAAAAATAGAGCTGCGAGCGAGAGCGAAAATAATTTCCATTCCTGGTTTCCCTTTGGCATTTTATTGCTTTGCATGGTTTATATTTGCGTGTGTGAGTAAGTTGTAGTTGGTGGAAATGTTTGGCAGTCGGGACTCTTTGTGTGTGGTGGAGGAAGTAAACAAGGCAGGGGTACAAGGTTAAATTGGAATAAGTTTTGGTATGATGGTGATGACGATGATGATGACGATCGTGGTAAAAATTGGGACCTTGGAGTTGCTCCTGTGAGAAGGAAACTGAGACCAATTTTTTTCGTATATACATGTTTTTAAATGGGCTTAGTTATCCAACTGGACCACCACCCAAGCATATCCTTTTTAGAGCGAATAACTATAATTCTTGGTTGGTTGGGCAGATATCAGGATAATGGAGAGATGTGACGCTGTTTTGATCAAGCTCCAGGAAAAAAATGAGGAGGGTGGTGGTGAAGAAGGGATTGTTCAGGGATTGCCCATTTTCCCCGGTTAAGTAATAAAGCTTGTTCGCATAGCGTCTTTGTTCCTTAGTAAAGTGAAATTTATAATCGGGATATGGACGTTTCCTTTCCTCCACTTTTCTCTCACTTTCTTCGTTAGTCTTATTGTTTGGAGGGGAAAAGTTTAAGAAAAAAGTCCAACTAGGAACGGCGTTTTTAAAACTGTGAAAGCGGATTTGAACTATAAGCCGAAAATGAGAAAAAAAACTAAAATTTAAGAATGTCATCTTTCTTGGAAGAAGGTATAGAATACAAGGTTGTAACTTGAAACTTATTTTCCCACACTTCCAACTTCCTTGTATACCTCCCTTATAATTTGGAATGGGAGAGTGATAATAATAGAAAAAACCCAGCAGCAAAAAAAATTCCCCCTTCTTCTATTTCCTAGCGCTGATCGGGTTAAAGGAAAGCGAAAATCTGATTAGGTCATTTTTAAACGACGTGAAAAAAGGCACATCGCCTTCCTGCTTCGTTTCTACTTTGTTAACGTTCAAACCAACGTTGCAATTTGCTCCTTGGTATATACATAAGAGCGAAAGGGAAAAAAAAGTTTTCGGGTGAGTTCTGTCGAGTGAAAACGTTAGGGAACAAAGGGAAGTGAGCAAGATCAGATTTATTTTTTTGGCGAGGTGAGCTGTGAGCTGAGGTGAGATGGAAAGAGGAGAAAAAGGAGATGGGTACGAATTCATTCATTCATCGCTTTCTCTCTCTCGCTTTCACTAACCACATTGTTCCTACTTTCTAAGCAGAAGATACAGATAGTAGCTCTGGCAGTTATGTACATACATTTTTCAGACCTCTCGTTAACAAATGAACGTTATCTGGAGGAGAGCCTTTAAAAAAATTGGTGTAACTACCTTTAAAAGGGAAAGGCTGATTGAGAACTGAAGTAAGAGGTGTGCCAAGCGAACCGAAAGCAGTCACTCAAAGTGAAATCTCCAACTGACTGTCTCTCCCTCTCACCAACAGCTTTCTCTCATATATACAAGTTGAGATCCTCTTTTCTTTTTCCACGGAATGATAACACTCACTGCCTCCATCAGTTGAGTAATCTTATCTCGTATTTTTCTCCCCATCGTCCTTTTCACACTTTCCTAGCTTACCTGATATGTATATTTGTAGAATCCCCGAGAGACCTAAAGCCCAAATAAAGAAATGATCAGGTTGGGTTTTGAAAACGGAAAAAGGCGGAAACTGTAAACGTGCAATATTATGTGTTCATGAGCTTATCCCAATCCCTCTCTGTAGCCTCACAACAACACACTAGAAAATGAATTGATTTTATAAAAGATTTTTTTTTCATTTATTTCATTTATTTCCGCAGAATTTACGGCAGCTTCAGAATTTCAATTCGTTGATGGGCGTTGTGGGAAGCCTCAGCCACAGTGCCTTAGCAAGACTGAGCAAGACGATGGATTGTGTTCCAGCGGAAGAGAAGAAAGTCCTTGCAGAACTAACCACTCTTGTATCTTCATCCAGCAACTTTCGCCACTATCGACGGGCTCTGAGCCAATGCAAAGGATTCAAGATCCCTATCCTGTAAGTCTTGACTTTTTTCCTTTTAAAAACATATTGGAAGATTACAAGGAGACAGAACTATCCAAAATGGGAAAAAGAAAATGTGCTCTTGTGCTTAGCACACGCGACTTAAGTGGTATATACATATGAAAAATGTCAGCTTTAAGAATAGTTTTTAAGGGGAGCAGATACTGTTGAAAGATATTTTTTGTCATGTTGTTCAATCCACTCATTTTTCCGTGCTCTATAAAAGTCAGCACTTCCTTTATTCCAAGTTAAGGAACCCTCCTCAGTCAGACAGAGTGCTAAAGCAAGATGTTTCTTTTTTCGGTTTACTGAACTGAACAACTTCACTTTTCTTCCTGTTGAAGAAAGGAAAATAATGACGTTGTTTTGTTCTATTAAAAAGTTTTTCCACTTGATTCTCTCCTCTTAAATGTCACTAAAGTTTTTCTCAATTATCGATATTCCTTTTCGTTTTTTGGAATGGGAAACCCTCCGTCCAGAAAAGGTATGACGGTTGCTGATGTTACTTCTTGGAAGAGACCAAAGGGTTGTTGGAAATAAGAGCAGATGCACACTTCTTAGCAAACTCAAAATCATAGGATGCTGCTGTTATATTATTTGTACCAGTGCTATACGCATTGCGATTTCCTCAACTCTCCCCTTTTCGGTATCCGGCATCCGCACAGTAAATAGGCATGCCTTACTTGTAGATAATGTTTGCCTTCCCTTATGGTTTCCGGACAGACCTCTCATGTGTGGCTTGTAATTTCTTCATGTTCAGCAGAGGAGACCGTTTAATTAGGTCGTGTCACACGAAGAGTGCTACTGTACATATAGCTTTAAAGGGAAAACAAGAGTAAGCACACTCCACCATCCAGCAGTGGGACTCGGTCTGACTGTGACTGGAAATTGAAAAAAGTGTTTGTAGAAAGAAATGAACATGTATCTGACTGGATGACTGGCATATGACATAAGCACGCGATTTGTGTTAGTGTTATGAGGGAAAACATGAGCCTTGTGAAGCCAACAAAACATGACATGATCTCCCACAAACAGAAACCGCCAACTACAACCATACAGCATTTAGCATAATTACGATTATGTAAACATTTAGACACAGTTGTTGTTCATAGTTTTCTCGGTTTTCTACCTCTTCTTTGCAGCTGTCCTTTTCAGGTCGCTGTCTCCAGTGCTATTGCTTGCCACTATTGCGAGTTGCGAACCAGGAAAATCTAGAAGCTTTTCAGAGTAGGTATACTCTCGTGGAAAAAGAGGATAGCTGGGTACGAGGAAGAACAATAAGGCATTATTAGTTGGGCTCTCGGGCTCTACGATAGATTAAACAAGAGAATGATAAGGATTTATGCAGAAATTAACTGGGAACTGGATGTGAATTGGATTTGGCAATGAATATTGCATTTTTATCTTGTTTGTTCTTATCCATCTTGTGCTCTTACACATCATCCAACTTTGTTACTTTCATAAAGTTGGGAACTATTTGCGGAAGTAAACCGGGCGTCCTATTACTACCGATTGGTATATGGCGTTACATTATTTGATGCTCACAAAGAAATGGAANTGGGAACTATTTGCGGAAGTAAACCGGGCGTCCTATTACTACCGATTGGTATATGGCGTTACATTATTTGATGCTCACAAAGAAATGGAAAATACAATGGCACTTGCTAGCTGCCTGACATATTTCAATTTAGTTCCATTACATGCTACGCACCACCTAACTTTCATCTATTTTCTTGTCGTCCAGTTATTAGAGCAGTGAACTGGAAGACAAAATTGTAAAAAAAAGGTTCTGAAGAAACTCGGCCCATTCAGAGATGCTATGTGTACAGTGAAAAAGCAAACGAAGGAAGCCATCCACAAAAAGAGAAGAACTTGTTTGTCTTTTTTTTCTCCAAATGGATTGAATTTGTTTTGTTCCAGTTTGTTTTATTGTCTTATTAGAAAACAGGATAAGGTGGAGTAGGTACACAGGTCGACAGTAGCCTTTTATTACGGAAGCTCGACATTTAAGTAGAGTCTAGAAGAGGGAGCATAAACAGTTTTCAACTGAGCTGAGAATGGGATTTGGAACAGAATACTTTGAATTGGCTGTTTTTCCTCCTTTTTCACTGCATTTCCAGAAGAAAAAGTCATGAGTCACGGAAACACGGTAAAGAGCAAATCGAGGGCGAAGGTAGTATACAAGTTGTACCACTCGTCAGTGGAAAGATGACTTTCTCAAAAACACACTTAATGTTTGAGTTGAGTGAGAGAAGCTACAGCAGGAAAATCGATGTGGATATTGCTCCTTCAAATGTGCTTTTCCTAGAGACGAACCTTTGTTTTCAATTTCTGACATTTCTTCCAACTTTTTTTACTTGAATTTGACATACGGCTATGAATAAAATGTTGGCATTTTTCAAAGTGACAAATATCCAGAAACAAATTTCTTGGTTTGCCCTTCGCATTATAACTTACGTAGAGGAAGTTTGCTATTTTGTATTTTACGAGCTTTTCGTTTGATGGTTTCATATTATGTCATCACGTTCCCTGAAGAATTGCAAAATGCTTTCGGGTGGTTTAAAAATGCCTCGAACTTTGTTCCTGGAGCTTCTTCGTTATGATAAATAAAGGGAGAAATTGGACTAGAATTTACCTAAACCTGACAAACTTTTAATGGTGTCCAATTTTAAGTTGAAGGCTAGCCATAGAAGACGGTGGTAGCTGCGAGCACTATGAAAGTTATTGTCTGAAGAAGTTTGTGTGAAATCTTTATATAAGCAAAGATAACTTGAGTTTATGGTTTTTTTAATGTCGTTTTGCAGGGGAGTTCACCTCAAAGATCTCATTTCCCTTCACACCGCCCTTCCCGACTACGTGGAGAATGGATTAATCAATGTAAGTTGATTACTCGTGTAGAAAGCAGTGTTGCTAGATGTAAGATGTAACTGCAAACGAGCGCTTTTCCTCCGCTTCACCAGCAAAATGGAGCTGGTGACAGTCAATATTTTATTAGTGGTTGTATAAATTGGAGACAATGCTCAGGCATCTCCCTACTCGATTTTGTTGTGGAGCTAACTGGCTGCAGAAGATGAAACCAGGTGCGGTGTGGTGAAGACAGAGCTGCCGCAAGAATAATTTGTCTTTTTGTCTTTAGGTGGAGAAAGTAAAGACATTTGATTATGCATGAATAACCGCTCACAAGTGAGTAGTTCTCGTTGTGCACTTTCCAGCGTGCCCCTGTGCTAATTTAATGTATTTTGCAAGGATACGTAGATGTGTATCTTCCCTTGAGAAAAATGGAAAGGGATGGAAATGACTTTGATTGAATAATTAATTAACCAGTAGGCGCTGGTTTTTCTGCTTTGTTTCTGTCGCTGGTATGCTCAGACTCCGTCCAAACTTGGTTTCTTTCTGCAAAGTTTGTGTTGTAAATTGTAATAGTATTAAGTCTTGAAATGTAGAACTTTGTATCTTGGTCCTTTTTGAAAGGGGCATGAACCTGAAATATCATTTCAGGCGGGTACCACAAAATTTGCAGTTAGCATCTGAAACCTGTGCCTAATTGAATGTAAAGATGCGACATCTAATGCATTACATATCTTTGACCTTTTCTGCCCTTTCCAGTTTCGCAAGATGACTCAACTCTATCTGATTTTTAAGGAATTGCAAGACCTTCAAAAGTCAATGCCACCAGCTGAAGCGAACGGGGACTTGCTGAATACGCTCAAGGTAAAAACTTGCCTGTGGACTTTGTTGCATATAGGTAGTTTATTTGCTTGCTCGCATGCAAATAAGTTAATTAATTATGGTCATTAATTTATACTTGTATTTCCGCAAATTGTATTGGTTATACAACCCCACCACTTTATTGTATGGAGCTCCCTTCTTCTTTCACTCTAATTCAATTCAATGGCAAGCAATTCATGGAGAAGACACAATTATTTGAGAGTTGAGAGCATATTGAAATGTAACTTCAAGCTGAAGTATTATATTGTTGCCATCAATTCCTTTTTTGTTCAAGAAAGGTCAATAATGTTTAAGAACTTTTTCACTGCAACCAGGAAATTGTTGTTTGTAGATAGTACTTTCTATTCCTTATTCGAATCAAAAAATTTTTTTACATAGAATAAGCTGTACCAAATAATTCAGAGAAACTACGTTTGAAAAAACATACGGAGAGTTTTCATAGGACATGGAAAGAGAAATATAATCCTGCCCAGCGCTTTTCTACAGGTGCAGAAACATCTTTTAGTTAATTTCCTGCTGGACTTAGCAAGAAAAATAGTCGACCCCTTTGACTCTTATACAGAAAATCAAAACCAAGCAATTTCCAAAATACTGACAGACCATTTATTTACTGTAGATTTAGTATATAACTTAGCCTCAGCATGCTTCTGCTTCAATATTCTATTTTGTCGAGGCCAAAGAAAGGCTACATATTAACCGTCATGCTCCTTTGGTGTTGATGATGCGCTTTCAGTCAGAATGAGCAGTGAAAGGTGTGTGGTAGGAAAAAACATGCCTACACAAACACGTGTCTTTTATTCTCGCTGAACTTTTCCTAGAATAAGTTAATGGGCCAGTGCAGTAATTATTTCTGCTGTCAGAAAACTTAGCCCCTAGCCCAGTTTTTTCAAATGGAAAAATAGCCAGTTTCAATATGCCACATTCATTACAAGTGACTACAGAAGCCGCTCATTTCCTCAGTTAGCTGTTTTAAAATAAAAGCTTTATTTTTCTAAAACAAGAGTTTCTTAAAATTCTATTTTTGCTGTCGAGAGTATAAACTTTACAAGAAATCATTAGGGAGTTGATAACGAAGTAGAAAAGCCCGTTGCCACTATACTACGAAAAGGCTCTTAATTACACTCCCTCCCATCATTAGTTATTAGCTCTCCTCCTTTCTTTCATCATCCCAAAGAAGTTTTTCGCTAAATCAGCAAATCTGAAATGATGCCCTAGCTTCTTATGACAGTTAAGCTGCCCACTGCACTGCTCTAATAAGCTCATATAAGGTGGCTCCGGGCTCCAACCACGTACCATTTCATTCCAGGGGGTGTAGCATTAGCATTCCAATTGAAGAACCGTGAACAATAGCTCACCTGGAACAAATGGAAATATTTCAGGTCTCATCATGATCATACTTTTCGTAGCCCGGTAGTTCTAACACCTTTCTGAAATAAAGTAATTCGGATGTTACGAAATGGTTTAAGTAGTCCTCCCACCCGTTACAAGTGCACACTAGATTATTGCGAGACAACGAGTAAAAAAGGCGCAGTTCATTCAATGTATTGTGCCTTTGAATTTCAGCTTTCCGTGCTGATGGCTGCTGGTTACCTTTGTCATTTGTACTGAGACTTTCTCTTCGGACGAATTAAGAAGGTCTTCACAAACAAGGCTCCGTCACAAAACAACAGATTCTTTTTGCGTAGGGTGCTGTGAACTCAAATGTGTTCCGAATTTTAAACACGCAAGTTGTAAATATGAAATTAAAGTGCTCTTCCTAGCACATCTCGTCATTAGAGCAGTATGTGGGAGCTGCATGATGACGATGTTTAGCGCAGAAAGTAGAACTGGAATTAGGATGTCAGCTCCCGCTGTGATGAACTAAATAAGAAAACTTAATGTTCTGTCCTCCCGTTAGCTTTTCGGTATTTTCCGCATATTTGCACAAGCTACTCTCAGCAGGCTATTCAGAATCCCCAGAGAAAGCACAGTAGGTATTTTTAAGTAGGACTCCAAGTAAGAAAATGCATTGCACGTGGCCGCCCCCAGCCCCCATAAAAACGCCTTTAGCAGAATTACACCTTTTACTTAATAAACAGCTCAGATAACACCTAATACACCGGTATTACCTGTACATATTTGTAATAAAATGCAAAAGCCCCCCCCCAACTAATTTCTTGAAGGGTTATATTGAAACAATAGTTATTTACTGTAATATCCGCCCCTGGCTCTCTATTCTCAGTGTAAAGATTCAAATTAAATAGTTTACTCATGCTTCATGCTCATTGATAATTCAAAATTACTTAAGTTTTCCTATTTTCAACTTTTAAAAGCTTTCACCATCGGTCTAGGATGGCTTTTGAAATTCTGAATGTTCACTTCTACTTTGTTCCCACAGCTTTCACTGGACTTCAACTACTCCGAAGATGAGATCTACGAGCTTTCACTTGCCAGAGAACCAAGAGCTTCCAACTCGGTAACTTTTATAATGATTTGGCCAATTTTGGCATGTCATTTAACTACTTAGAACTAGAACATAGTTCAGCAATTATTTACTGTATATGTATCCATATGTGCGTACACGTGCACGTGCACAAGGGCTACTTCAATTTTTACCCTTCGGTAATCTGGCTACCTATATATATAATGATGATTGATCATTGCGCTGGACTTAAACTGTTAAAAGTACATGCAAGACGAAGACAAGTGTGACCAGTTACATATTTTTGCAATTCGCCAGATTTCACCAACTAGGGGACCAGGCCAGCAAGAAAACGCAAATGGAAGCTATGAAAAGCAAGTCCAAGCTATGGTGGACGCAGTGTTCCGGAATTACGACAGTAACCGTGATGGATTCATCAGTCGAGATGAGTTCCAAGCTCTGTCTAACAATTTTCCTGCAATCGATGCTTTCTTCGTTTTAGACGAGAACAGGTACAAAAAAACACTTCCTCAGAGAATTCCTTCATGCTCAAGTTTTTAACCACCTTCTCCAAAAGGCTTGTCCGCGCTACTGCACACTTAATTGGAGATTCCTAGGCTTTCCTTTAATGAAGGAAATTGAAGCATGTGGCATTCCATTTTTTCATTTTCGAATTAGAACTATCACCAGAGTATTTTCTCAAATTAGTAAAGTTCCCCTACAATTTCCATGAATGCATTTGCGAAAATGAAGAATTCCTTGAATTTATTTCATGCTGTGAAGCATTTTCATAAGAGAAATTGAAAGCCTGAGCTAACTCATTTCTGTGATATATAAATAGGTTCATGTTCATATATATGCTTACTAAAAAGAACTTTTTATGTAAAATTGTAGGGACGGAATGATCAGCAAGCTGGAGTTAGAGCGTTATCTTCGGAACAGGAAAAATGCTGGAGCCAGTCACAATTTCCACGAGCAAACATACTTCAAGCCAACATTCTGTATTCATTGCTCCGGTTTGGTAAGTCGACTTTTCCTCAACCATTTATTAGTGCGCGGTGGTATCTAGTATCTAGTACACGTGGACAGGTAGATTATAGGAGCTCTTTAAAGTAGCACTCAATATATATCTGTAGAAGTGTTTTCATTTCCTGTCTGCGCAATTATCCGCACTTTCATCACTCCGTTTTAGGAGGAATTGCACAACTTCCTCTGACCTCATTACTTATAATTGTAATTATACAAAAGCGTATGAAAATCGTAGGAAATATGAAAAGGACGAGAAATCTATTTGATGAGGCTACTTTTAATTTTTTTGGAATAACCTTCTTGGAACAAGGTTTTTCATTACTTCAAATTTCAATCCAATTTTAATAGCTAAAAACGGAATGCAAGCAGAAATTCCTTCAAAGCAAGATTTCTCCGAAATAAAATCCGTTTTTCAAAATGTGACCTCCAACTGTTATATCTAGCGTGTACAGCAGCAGAACATATAGGCACGTAATGAATGACTCCTCATAAAAGTCAAAGTTAATGGGCAGGGAAATTGGTACAAAACAGCATTCCAAGAATTCCACAGCACCAAACGAGAGGAGGTGAATTATGAAAGGGGTACAAAAGTTTCGTTTCATATAATCGATATAATAGCCTGGCTGCTATCATAGCCATCGTGACACCAAATGAATGTCGGTAGTATCCCTTGATTTTTATTGCTGGGAAACTTACCTTTTTAAGGCACAGATCCAACAAGAAATGGGGAGAGAGCCGAATTTTTTACAAAATGAGTCGTGTGCTATGAATGCGATCTCGCTTTCTTATTTGGCTTAGTTTTAATGGAAATAAAAATGGCTGAATGAATTGATGCTACAGCATCTAGGGGCAGTAGTAGTTAAATAACTTTCAGGAAGAAGAAGCACCCATCTATTTCAAATCCACAAATCAGTTAAATGATAACAAAACTTTTGCTAATTAGTAAGCAATAAGCACATACTTATGTACATTTATACTGTTCGTCGGAATAATAATAATGACTCAACTTTGATCTAATATGAGGTTTCTAATTTGAAAGGACAAAGTTCAACTTTGATAGGTTTCTAATATATATGAAGGGGGACAGTGGTAAAGATAAGTCAATAACTGTCAATAATTTCTAATTCTCATCATTAATCCTTAACAAGTCCCATTTATTTTTTCACATTTAATTAGCTCTGGGGTCTTATCAAACAAGGCTACAAATGTCGGAACTGTGGGGTGAACGCCCACAAGTATTGCAAAGACTACATGCTATATGAATGCAAAATGGGACAACTGTTCTACTTCCCATCTCCAGGTAACTTCGATTAGTATTCTTACAATAGTTGGCAAAGGAAATTTTCAGATTCTGATAGCGGCCAGATCTTGAGAGACGAGCTAAATAAGTGTATGTACGTATGTATATCATTTTAGAGCCACAAGTGAAACGACGAGGATTTCGTATTCGGAAAAAATCCAGCAGTCAGTCTGAGTCAGGATCACCCCCAAGCCCTAAGTTTTTCAATTCCTTGGAACAACTATCCCTAAGTACTGAGTCAACCGAAATGCCAGTGAGCGCAAGTGCGAGTGGGATACACATGTACGGGAGCACTTCTAGCATTTCAAGTAGTATTCCTGGATTTGGAGGAGCAAGCTCATCTACGTCAATAGCTGGAAATACGAGCATTGGAGCTTCAGCTTTAAAATCTCCTCAGTCCAGTAAGGAACAGCAACCGCTGGAGTTGGCTACTTCTAAAGGGTCCAAGGGTGTACATAATACGCATGGAACACCAAAAGGTACACGTCGATTCAGTATTCTTGGTTCATCCGCCAATTCGAGTAGATCTTCCTCTTCCGTCCCTAGTAGCCCGAAATTGGGTGGACTATCGTCCATATCCATTCCCTTGCTTTCACCATGCAAAAATTTTTTCGGACATTTAACATCTAACCCATCGACAAGTAATGCAGTTCCTTCCACATCATCACCTACTCAGCTGAAGAACAATAACTTCCGAAAAAACTCCGGAGGGAAAGGTCTCACTGCGATTTTTGGATCTTCCAGTACTTCTTCCACGCCCACAGCAAGTCCAAGTCGAAAACCAAGAAGTCCCCTTGCAACTAATCATTAAACCAAAAATTCCTGCGGTTTTTATATTGCATACTAGTCCAAATATTGAAATTTGCTGCAGATTCCATACAGGTTACCAATCTTGCATGATTGTTCTAAAAGTATGGAATTATCTTTCAAGTTTAGATATGTAAGCACGCGCACGGTGTCTGCGAACGAGGCGAGGGTATTATCAATTGTACATAAAACTTGTATTCAGAGTGATACGTTAAGCACTCCTAAACTATCACATAAGGAAACGAAAATAGCTGTTTAATTTTCAAGTGTTCAATTTCACACAACTATTTATCTACTTTTTACAACATTCTGTAATGTGAAGTATTTGTACAACAAGCAAGTATTTTGGGCGTGCAAAGCAAAAAAATGTGTCATCTATGTATGATGATATACACACACTATAAACAATTTTATTTTATAGAAAGAAGAAGGAGGACATTTGTGATAGATATTTCGTTGCATTGTTTACTCTGATCGTAGTTTAGTCATTGTCCATTTTAGACTTCCTAAACAGTTTACTCCTTTAAAAAACTTCAAAAAATATATACATATTCCACCAATAATTTTAAGGTACAAGCTATCCAGAGATGTACACTGTGAGATTGTATGAAATTTAATAGAACTGAAACAGGAAACGAAAAACATTCAACGTAATCTGTAATCATTATAAATATATAGTTTAAAAGAGATTCATTGCGTAGTGTTAGGAAGAGGTTATAAGGGGCTTTTTGCCGCAGCTTTATTCTTTTCACGACGGCAAGTAACGTAACTACATGAATCTTATTAATGACTTTTGATTTTCACTTTCTCATTTAATTTATGTACATTGTACACAATACAGTATACGGTGCTCTAAATGCTTCAAGGAAAAGTGAGAGAACAGTGCCGTGAATGCGGTAATCAACAATCTCAATCATGATAATCATTGCTACTTTATGGTTCGTTACCGGGATATTATATTACTTTGAACAGATCAGATCGATATTATTTTTAAGTTAAACTTGTCGAAACAAGGGTAAATACATATTACTTAATATATTTTATGGCACTCTCTGCTGGCGGAGGGGTATGATTTTCAGTAACAAAGTCGACTAACTTAAGTCTCAATTTGATACGCAAACTATGGAGTCCTAGGAAGAAAGCGTAAGTACATATATAGACAATTATTTGCTTTGAAAGCAAATCTTTGTTTTATTATATGTATTACTACTTTTCTGTGCTTTAGTAGAGAAGTTTAACGGCTTAAGTACATGGTGGCGGTGGTATTAGAAAGTAGCCATTTTTGGATGAAACATTGATACAGGTATAAATATTGGTACACTGTGGTACAGGTACATGCTGATACTGAATACTAATAATGAATTAAAGTATTATACTGTAAATTGCAAATTAAAATGTTTAAAATACTAAAGTTAAGAAATTGTCAGCTGTGTGGCAAAAAGGTGTTAATAAAGTAGATATAGGATTGTATTAAAATTGCCACTTGTTTAACTTTCTTTCAGTAGTATTTTTTTACTAGTACAATCAGTATGTATTAAAATTAGCAGGTTCCATTCAGTTCGTTCAGTTATCGGCGACAGTGAAATGAATTTTAGGTAGCTGTCCTCGTGCATGTGATGCTCCCTTAATTCCGTCGCTATTCCTAAAATTGAACTCAACTTTGGCCTGCCCTTCACCAAGAGCAACAGAATAATTTTTTCTCCCTCCCGTGCCGTACGGCTTCACGCGGCTCTAGAATATGATACAATGTAATCTGTTACAATATAAATTGTCATAAATAAGACAAAACAATAAAGTACTGCTATTTATACAATGAACTTACATTTACTCCAACAACTATGGTATACCATTCTGCCTTTTTAATGCATACAGACTTTGGAAACATTACGTCAAACTCTCCGCCCTTCTCAGGCAAGACAGATTTCTCAATGAAGTCAGCATATTTAGTTCCTTCATCGTAGGAGAGAATCTTCACACGAACGTCTGTAAATTTGGCTTTGACATCGTTTGCTTGGCCATAGAGAGAGACACCGATGATATTTATGGGCAAAGAGCAAGAAAAACTTTGTAAAATTTCGAAAGAAATTACAATTAATTATTTGTACTGTGTTTTCATTTTCCAAAAAATATCGTTCTCAAATTATATTATATTTACACCTTTATTTCATATTTTTTCTTGTACCTTATTTTATACTTGTCAGAGTCGGCCTTCCAGTCTTCTTCGATAGGGCACGTATACCTAACAAGCTTGTACACCGTGCCGTAGCTTACTTCTTCCACATAATCACCAGGGATTTCTACGGGATTTGAATTTAGTTCAACCTTTTTTGGAGACTTTTGAGGCTTCGGTGAAGCCGGCGTTTCACTGGAAAAATACATGGCATGATAAGTCAACATTCTCTATTACATTGCTTACAGAAATTTCTATATTTTGACTATTTCGATTATTATTTTAGAATTACATGGTTTCCCCGTGATGTTCGTCATGTGACGATGACGAAATGGATCCTGATCCAGGCGAGAGTGGCGGTCCGGATTCATCCAAAGAAAATGGGCTGAAATTAACAGTTCTCATGTTCTGCTCTCTTTCAATTAATGACGACTGAATTTCAAGCATAGTTTTATACGGCAGCAGTTCCAGTTTTGCAACACGAGTAGTAAATTCAAGTGCAGTAAACTTCTTAAAATCAATCAATTTGAAAGCCTCACTGGCAACCTCTTGAAGACTTGGGCCTTCTTCACTTTTGCCCTGTCGCTTACATTCAGCAGCAGCCCATCCTCGCACAGCTTCAAGAATCTGAACTTCTTCAACATTCCAATACCTGTGACTTGTTTCAAGTAGCTTAACTATAGATGAAATTTTGATTTCCTTAAAGCCATCTGTAAATATCACCTGGCTTGCATTCCTAGGGATAAAATCAAACTTAAATACAAAGAACTTTTTATTTCTACATTCAACGAGTCTTGACTGACTGAGTAATAATGCTTCATGAAATCAAACAACAAGCGCTTAATAAAACTACAGCTACAAAATAAATACAGATTATATAATCAATACGTTAAGTTTTATCGGTATGCAGAACTGATATTAAGAGATTGACATACTGTACAATGAATTCCAGAACTCGTGTGCTTAAATGCTTATCGCCGATTTCATCTGCTTTTTTCAACAGTGCTGCCGCATTGTTCACAGTAATTCCTTCCAACACAATTCGCCCACACTTTGTTTGAAGGTTTGTCAAATGATATCTTTTTGCCAGTAGCAGTGTATCCATTGCTTCCTCTGCAGTAACTTCTAATTTATCCGTATAAAGATACTGCAAACCACAATACAAACAACATACGTAATAATTGCAATTTCAAACAAAAAATAAATTAATTTGTTGAATGAGAAACAATAGTACATGATTACCTTTAACATTTTCCGAAATACTGATACATCACAAGAAGGAACTTCTAGTGAGTCTTTATCTGGCGGTAAAATGTCTTCAAAATGCTTTGATTGCATTTTTAACACCAATCGATGACATTTCACTGGCTCTTTGTTTTCCCCAACAATAAAAGTTATATCTGTGAAGAGTTCATTGTTCAAGAGGCATTCCCACTTCGCCTCTAAGCTGCTATTCTGAAGACCAAGTCGCCAATCAAGGACGAAAGGCTGAGGAGTCATGGATGGAGCCTCCTCTGCGAAGGGATTTGTTGATTTCGATTCCGACGGTTCATTGCTAGTACTGGGACTGGAATTACCATTTTGATGATTTCGGTTGTGGTGGGCACCTTTTACCAACGGTAAACTGTTAGACATTTTCTTGTGAATCTAGGAAAGTAATAAAGTAACACTTTTCAGTGTCAAACTTGAAACTTGCCCATACTTTCAAAAAGAAAGAAAACTAGTACTTTTATTTATAGATCACTGGGAACTACCACTGCCAACAATTAAATACATAATTTCATATTCACAAAACCAAGAAGCAATTTACTGAGCCCTGTTTTAATAAAACTGTACCTGTGAAGTTTAGTTGTACTGCTACTAGTGCTACTGCCATCAACTTTAGTCAGCATTAACCATAAAATACTGGAATTTTCACTGAATATTACTGAAATTTTAGTATTTGTGTATCGAAATCACATTGGAGGGAGTAATCGGAGTAATCCTCAATCCAATATCCACTCACTTTACCCCAATCAGAAACAGCTGCGATTTAGGTGTTTATGGATTCTTTAGCTACTAGTAGTAGTGGTCTTAAACTTTTTCTTGACAACTGCTAAAACTGAATACTGCTATAAACTCACCTGTAAAGTCTAAACTACTACAACTAACTACTTCTTGTCTCGCCTCTCCTCATTCATTCACGGCTGATGCTGACGAGTAAAACAACAACTTTCATTGATGATATTATACAGGATAGGAAATCAAGAAAATTTATCTTTTTTGCAGGTGGGTGACGAACCTTTGTGTCTGTGTGAACCTGATACCAGAACCAAAATGAGCCGCATTTATTACAAAAGTCCAGTCTCAAACTTCAAACAGTCCCAGCATGACATCCTATTTGTTAAACGACTCTCTTTTCTTTCCAAGATTTCTGTCGCCCGCTCGTGGAAGCCTATTATTTTCTCTCGTGTCAGTTTTAACATCGGTTTGTAAAACCGTGTATAGGTACTTACATTGTATATACTGTTCACAGGGTGTCGAAAATATTGTCTCTGCATGTGCATGGATATATGAGAGATTACGACTCATGAGTCATGACACTGAATTCCACTTTCCGCTATTTCTAACTCCATTTCATGGATAGTATGAACTGTGAAGGAGCCAGTCAATCATCAAAAACTTTATACCACCCAGTCACCCATAAAATCATGACATGGCATCATCGGCTAAACTCCGACTTCTCCGCTACATGCCACATGCTAGTTGCTACTCTACTCTGCTTGACACTTGCATTGGGGAAGGGTTTCCTGTACTAATCCAGAAACCGAATATACAGCTACAGTAATCACATCATTATGTACTTACAAGTTAAGCAGCAGGACATGCACGCAGTCAAGACAGCCCAAAAAAGAAACGTTTTTTATCGTGAAAAAATGTTTTGTGATTGCGACTGACTATATACTATGACTATGCAAATTGTGCAGTATGTACATAATTACGCCAGCAGCTCAGAGCATGAATAAAACTGTGATCTCGATTTTCAATTTAGCATTTTGGTCCACGCGTGCACGTATGTATGAAATAGTAAATAGAGTAGATAAGATAAAGCATTTTTGATTTACATTTATACCTTACGTACATAACATACATCACATCTATATATAGGATATAGGAACAAATGTGATGGAAAAGTTCTATTGAATGAATATCAAAGTTATCTTCTCCATTGCAAAAGATCTTATATATAAAAGTAATTCATACGCGAGCGGGTAACACAAAATACCCATTTTATCCGAATGGCTTCAGTTCACTGTTAATCCTGAGCATTTTACAGGATCTGTCTGTATGCCTTACATTATGGCAGAAACAATTCAAGTCATCAAACAATAATTATTTATTTCTGTAATCGTTGATTTTACCTCAGAGTGAGTAATTAATTTTTATAGGGATTTTTATGTTTTATAAAACAACTTACAAAATTACATGCTTTTCTTCCCTTGGGAGCGTTTTTATTTTTTGTAAAATCAATACTATTGGTTTGGTTATATAGAAGTAACAACACAATATAAAGCAGCATCTAATATAGATACATAATCTAAATACATATTTGTATGCATAAATAGATTTACATAAAAAAATAAAATAATCATTTATCAATTTCATCGCTTTCTTTCTGCTTTCCACACATAAACTGGGGCTGATTCAGGAGTTTCTGGAGCAATTTTAGTTTTTACAGTCCTCGTTTTATCCTGAAACAAACAATTAGACGTAATAAGTACATTGGTACACTCAGTAGTGAACAGTAATTGCCCTAAAACATGCTGGTATTGACATGGAATACATTTTTAGTTGGGAAAATGTTACTACTTCGTATTTCCAATTTGAATTTCCAATACATAGTATTAGTAAAATGTTATAGTATTTCTACTTGGAATTCCGAAAATTTGTTTGTGCTCATAAAAGCAATTTATTCCTCGTGGCGTAGCCAAAATGTTTAATAAAATTATTATTTTTAAACCGTTAACTGTTGGTAGCATTAAACAGAAAACAATACAACATATTATTAAACGCTAAACACACCTGAAGTACTTTTTTAATTTCAATTTTCCTTTCTAATGTGGCCAGCTTTTGCTTGCGTTTTTTCCTTTCCTCAAGCTCTTTGTATGATTTTCGACGCAGCTTTGCCATATTTCTCAAAGTTTCCGGGTCTTCAGCAACCGACTTAAAGTTACACTTTAATAAATCCCCAGTCCGTAGTCTGTTGTATCGTCTATGTAGTAAAGGAGTTGGGCAATCCAAAGTTTTAGTCAAACTGAATCTTTTTAAGTCTTTTTCATCGTCCACAAAAAAAGTGTGTTTATTTGGATGATCACTTTCCAGTTTATGCAGACTAGCGTTAAGAGATTCGACCTTCTTGGATTCAATTACATGTCTACTAGAAATGTAGCGTTGGGCTTTCCTCTGTAAATACTGAAGTTGAGCTTTCTTGGCGTTGTAATCCCTTTTAAAAATAAAAAAGCAATATTGTATTGAAAATTAAACTAATCTGTTACTGCTACCACCCTTCTTGCACTTCAGTACACAATATCAATTCAGCATAAATTATCGTGATCTATAATTTGCAACCATATCTGCATGTTTCATACAACAATTAAGCTTTAACTAATAAACAGCAAAAAGTTTAAGAAATAGGATTTTAAAAATTCTAAATTCTAAATAGATAACAGCTACTTCTTACTCTGCTCGCTTCTTGTAGTCTTTCTTTTTTTCCAGCAGTCCCAGATGTTGACGAGCTTCCGGCTATGAAACAATAAACATAATATTTTAAGGGATTGCAATGATGAATGATTTTCATTCTATTCATTTCTACTACACTGGTAAACTACATACACAGTAAAATTCAGATTTAATTTTTCCATCAAAAGGTAAGGTAAACGCACCTGATGCCTTTCTCGATGCGGCTTTTGATAAGCCTTTGCTGCGTTTTTCCAGGATGACATTATTGGCTTTGTAGTATTTTCTTCAACGCTATATTAAAACACTGTCGTTAGAAATTACTTATCTGAAACTGCTCGGCATGTTTTAAAGAATCTATCACTTTAAAAATTTTATATACCGTAACAATAAAT
>JAHZND010003521.1:0-33566 GCA_027744115.1 Acrocyrtus sp. NNG-2020 | reverse complement strand
CTACTAGTGCTGTTGCTGCTAGTACTGTCAGGGTCCATTTCGCTTGTGGATATGGCACTCGCATTTGGCAGGATGGCAGAGTCATCGAGACGACTTTCAATTGGGTCCGCTACTTCAGTTTCGTTAACGAAGTAGTCCCCTCCAATTGAGCCAGGATTGAGAAAAGGGAAGCCTGCCAAGCCTAACGAGAGCATGTTTGGAATTAGAGTTTGCAGCCCGTTCCAAGTGCTTTCGGTGGGGCTGAGGGAGACAAAAGTAGGGAGTTTTGGGAGCTTGACAGCTGTACTAACGCCAATCGTATTTAGGTGCGGAATGCTCCGGAGGGTTTGGAGGAACAAGTCTTTAGTGTGATCTGCGCTTGGAAGAGGCTCCGAGAAGTGGTAGTACTGTGGAAGGTCAACGCTCGTCCCCATATCTGCGTAAACCGCCTCGATCCCGTATTTCTCCGTCATTTCCCTCACTTTGTCACGGAGCCAAGTGCGGGCCTCCTGTTGGGTCATATCCAGAACTGCCACGGAATTCCACTGCTTGTACTCAGTCAGCGCAGGGGCATCCAGAGAAGACTGTAAATGTCCGAATGGCGTATCTCTCGCCCTCTCCTTAATCCAAATTCCTTTCTCGAGCCCTTCCACATAGTTTCTTGACTGAGTGCTAAAGAATGGCTGTACTGTGAGGGCAATCTTAAATCCTCTCCTTTTCGTTATGTTTAGCGTCTCTGCTAAATTCGGGAATCTCTCAGAGTCACCCTCCAAATCTCCGATTGTCTTCTGCCAAGATTCGTCCAATAAAATGTATCCGTTTGTTGGAAGCCTTGAAGCCCCAATCTTATCAGTGTGGTTAAGCAGCACAACATCACTTTGATTCTGATTTAGTAGCTCCGACCTAATCTTGTAGATGGGGGAGTCAGCAATAGCTGCCTGCATATCTTCATGTCTTATCTCCTTCCATATTGACTTGTCCCCAAGTCTCCTACTGATTTCCAGAGCGCTCTCCGCAGTACAAATAGTATAATTTAAGAAAGGCAGGCGGGAAGTACTCCTCGGGAAACTGAATGCATCAGTTCCAGCCCCAAAGCAGATCTGCTTCTGGTTCGGATGGTTAATGGACATGAAGAGGGGAGTGTCATCCGAGATTTTTATTGCCGACCCCTCCGAGTTCACAAAGTACCTTCGAAGGGAATGACCCCACTGGAATAGCCCATTCCTGTCCAATTTATTTCCGGTAAGGAACGGTGCAAATGGCACCACAGATTTATTCAACGGCCAATGGTCCTTTTCCATCTCGCCCCCTCCGTAAAAGAATCCCCCTCTCAGCATCACATCTCCCATGTCGTAGCAGTCTTTTAGTGTAAACTGTGTACTGAGACCTTCCCAGTATATGCCATAACACAAAATCGTATACTTCAGCCCTTGCAAGTCTTCTCTTGGCGGAGGGGCATTCGTTTTCAGGTACAATCTCCCTTTCCCCATCCACTCCAGGCATGTCTCATTCACTCTCTGGTGCTCCGCCAGGCAAGGCCACGCTTTGTCACGGTTATTCAGGTTGACGCCGAGTACCCCACTCAACACTACTCTGTCCTGAATGTTTGTCACGCGAATACGCCGATCCTTACTGGAAAACCGGATACGGTCAAAGTAGCTTTTCTATAACAAAAACATATTCCATTCTCCATTATAAAAAAGTGCCGTGTGATAACAACATTAAAACGGGAAGGAGAAATGAAATTAGGCCAAATTGCACACATTTCTTCCACTTGTCAAGTGACAAATATCTAATCTCGTGGCCTAGTGCTGGAAAGAAAGAGAAAAAAAACTTTTTCCATTTTCTACTCTTTCTCTCTCCTCTCCCCCTCTCTGTACTTTTTATATATTTTTTCCGACCACATTCCGCCCCGTCCCTTTTTTCTTCTTTGCCGATCTACTGATAGTTACGATATGGCTGGAGTGCCTGGAGAAAAAAATATATTTTGTGGAAGGAAGAAGAAGGTGTAATTTGGAATTCAAGTGGAAATCGATTGGTTACTAATAATATTGAAGTCATAAAATACATTCGGGGGCTTGGAGCAAGTTTGCAAGTTGCTCTCTGCCAACGGGAGAGAAAATATCAAATAATTTTTAGTGAGGGGATAGAGAGAGAGAGAGAGAGAGAGAGAGAGAGAAGCGGTGATAAGACAACTCTTTTTTCAAGAGGTCTTGCCACCATTACTAGCCATAAAAACGGGAAAAAAGTTTTCTTCTCCCTTTTCTCTTCGTTGACATTAATATTCGTGCATAACTCTTTTGTGCTGTTCTTGCTCTCGTTTCTTTTGGTGGGAGAAAAGGGGAAAATGTATTTTTATGGATGTTCCGCATGCGAAAACGGAAGTTGGATGGAGACGGGATAAGGAGCAGGAGCAGGTTGGAGAGTTGCAGAAAGTGAGAGAGCTCTGTGGTTGCGAGAGGGAAGAAAGTGTGAACAGGATAGATTCTTTTTGGCATACCTGCAGTTCCTTCTCTTTGTGGATGATGTAGATGGAGCCGACGAGGACGATAATTGTGAGAAAGAGAATGGCAACAAACGCCTGCAGTTTGTATTCTCTCGGCTTTTTGTTACGGAACATCCCCGGAATAGGGACTTGGCCTAGTTTCTCCCGAATTAGACTAGAAATTGAGGTGGCGCTGGGAGTGGGAGAGGCTGACTTCCCCTTCTCTGGGTCGGCACCTAACCCCCCATTGCCGGTTGGTGTGGAGAAGTTGAAATTTGAATTTGTTATTCGAATCGGAGCAACGCTCCCTTTTCTACGAATTGCGAGGGGCTTCAGCTCCTTATCAAAGTCGTCGTCATCATCATCCTCGCTAGCTGATTTTGTGGAGATACGGACTCCAACCCGTTTCCCGTTGGAGTGGCCGTTGGAAGATTTTGTGGAGCGGGTGCGGTTTGTCGACGGATTTAAGCTTACACGGGCATTGGATGAAAACTCTGGCTCGCTCATTTCACTTCCGGGGTCGTCGTCATCATCTTCATAGAGAGGTTCGCCTTCGGCAAAACCCGTCCTTGTAGATCCCGGTGGTCCGGGATATCGTCCAGCGATATCTGGCTGGACACCATCCCTCCTTCTTGCCGGAACAACGGCAACATTTCCCCTCCCACTTCGGTTAACTTGGGGACTTGGACTAGCATCTGGAACTGCCTTCCCGGCTTCGACGAGCTCATCAAAAGATGAGTTCACGGGTGGCTTGCGTTTGCTGCAAAACAAACAAGAAATAAAAACTCTCTCACAAATTGAAAATTTCTCCCCTTCCAATTCAACTCAATCCTTACAGCCTCTGCTTCCTGTATAAAAATTTGTGGTATTGGTGGCCTTTTATTTGCATTTCGGGACGGATGATGATAAGGCGAATCAGAAATAGTAACACTTTTCATTCCACTCTTCTCTCCTTTTTCATTCAGTCTCAAAATGAATCACGTTCCGCTACTAATTGTAAATTCGTACTGGTAATAAATTGAGAAGCTCGCACCATGAGCAATTTTCATGTGACGACGAATAAAAATTGTCTCAAGGCATATTTACATATAACCTTATCTTACACATTTCTGAGCTTTTTTTATTAAGCCTAGGAAAAAAATAATCAGAACATGTATACATCTAGGTATATAATAACCTTGGCTGGTGAGCTTGTTGTTGATGTTTCTGTTATCACCGAAGACGAAGGAGCAGACGAAGATGCAATACCAGCACTGCTGTTCTTGCGAGCTTGAATTACAAGTCTCTGATTTTTTTGTGCTATCATTGTAAAAAAAATGAATCCTTTTTTTTCTTCGAGGGCAATCCAAAAACCAATGCAGAAAAAAATGTGCTCTTCACTTCTTCATCTCATCTCACCACAATAAATATCTATAGCGGTTTACGAATGGAAAACTGTGTCTACACTTGAGATGGATGAGATCAACAAATCAGCACAAAAAAAACTGGACAACTCTCATATTTCATCCATGACTCTGTTATTGACTACTGACCAGTGTCCACCTTGTAAAAAAATATATGAAGTGTGCACTTCCTACATACTTAATATAAAATAAGAGAATTTCTCTTTGAATGGGAATTGCTCCGCACACGTGGTCACTGGGATTGGCTGATGATGCTCTGCTTAAGAAAAAAAAGTCGTTTTGAGGATAATTTTTCTTCTTTTCCTTCTTATCTAAATTAATATTCTAAACTGGACCAAGTTTACTTCCCAAACACGTCGATAGATACAATTGATGAGCTGCTATGCTGGATGTTTATGAATGCGCCGTTTCAGTACAAGAGTATTATTATGCTGGTCGCTTCCTACTTATTATTTTCCATGGGGTGTCCTCAACTTTTCATTAAAATAAATTAGTGCGTCATATGAAAAAAAGCCTGTGCATGCATATTATCCTCACATTTGTACTCGAGTGAGTTACGTAAAGTGAATTTGTTATATCCGTTTTTTGTTTTAGCGTAGATGCAGAAGAGTATCATGTCAAGAATTAGTAGTTGTAAAGTGGCTAAATGCTAATGGTGCATTATTTTTTTTTCTCTGAGTGAGAGTGAGCAAGGAAAAATACAAGAGAGTGTGTGCACTACATGTCGATGTATGTATGAAGTGGTTTCGAAGAAAATTTCATTTTTAAGTGTAAATAAATTCAGTACATGTTCCACTGCTGCATAGATAGAGAGAGAGGGAGAGTAAAGTTTCGTGTGATTTTTCCTCTATTTTGACGAGAGCAGATATAGAGCGTGTGCTAAAAAAATTATTGCTGGGAACAACCTAAAATATTGATGGTTGCTGTTGATGTGGAGTGGTGCGATTAGATAATGGTATTTGACAAAACGCTTTTTTTGTTCATGCCCAACAGCACATTTTCACGCTTAAGAGTAAATATGACAATGCAATGAGTGGGGAGAAACTGTCTGAAAAAATATAAGTAAAAATGCTCAATGCTCAACAACGCTCACTTCTACTCATGCTGAAAAATGCTTTAGGGCTGTAAGCATAATTCACTTTTTCTGTTTATAAAAAAAAATTTTGGAAGGATAATTAACTTGGATTGAATAGCCCGTGTAGCATGAATGTCGTTGTTCATCCTGGCTGAAGCGCACTCGTACCTTTGTCTTGCTGGGCTGTGATTATAGCCATGTAAAAAATTTGGGAGCGAACAAAAACCATGTTTTAATGGAGAAGGTTATGTAAAAGCAAGGTCTAATAGAGCGAACGAGAGCACAGTTAGGTATTGTTAATGTAATATTTACTCGGGCTCGGGCTCTTCTCGCACATGCTTATAGTTATCTCCAAAATTAGCCCTGATTAGCTTTACCACATGCAAATATCAGAGAGTAATGTACAGGTATGCATGAAAATGTGCCAAATTTGGTGTGCGATTTCTGCTATATGATGACTGCGCGATTTTATGATATTTTTGGTTGGGACTGGTTCGATTCGGTTAGAAACTTCTTTCTAGCATTTTTGCTTGTCATAGCGCTACGAAGAAATTGACAAGTGATCAATTCATTAGCACAATTTGAGAAGAATTGATATAATGAAATGAATGCTATATGCGTGTAGGAGTGATTATGGAGTGATTGGTCATTGGTATTAGTCATTATGGCTGTGTGTGTTGAGCTGACAGAGGAAAATGTCTATTTTAGGATGCACGACTGCATAAACAAGAGGAAGCTCTAATTCACAATTCGCCACTTTAAATACTTTCGCACTCAAATCCTAATTAAGGCTAACATTCGCTAACAGCTTAAGCTTGCAATTATGTGTACAGTGAACGTGCTAAGTATTTTCTATATGTGTGATGTGTGTGCACTGGCATCCTCGTTAAATTCTAAATGCATTTTTTGGCAATATTGGTTTGAACTGGATTCTCCTGCAAAATTTATGCAGATATATAAGTGAAGCGAGTTGGATATAACTAGGCGCAGCGTAAGCAAGCAGCTGCTGCAGCAATTACGTATCCTCGTTTGTCATTCTCACTCCATGGGTCCAGTGACCATTTGGTCATTGTCCATGAAAACGAATTTAGCTCAGTAAGAGCCTTTCTGCCCACAGTCCAGAAAATTATAATCTTTGTTTGCTTTTGCTTACCCATGTGTACTCTGCCAATTTTACAAGGAGATCCAGACCTGTAGGCATCGATATTGAGGCTCGACGCCCACTCCTCGCTAAGGATGACATTGGTGCAAGCACATCACCATCTTCGTTATCAGACAACTCTCCATCCTCGCATTCCTCGCTTCTCTTGTCAACAGCGGATGACATCTCTCACTCGTTTCGGAGACTAACTTGAAAATAAAAAATGGAAATAAATTCACTTTTTTCTTCTTCAAAGAACCGTTTCACTTTTCACAACGGATATGGCAAAATATACTTAAGATTGTGCCACACTCCACTTAAGTCACTATATTTTGGTAAAAATTTATTTAACAAAATTTAATCACAGCTTCACACGAAACACATTTAAGTACGGTAATCACGCTCTCTCACACTGAAAGTGTGGCTCTGGGTGTAGTCCCCACCAAAAATATAACTTTAATTACACTCATTCCCACAAAAAAATCGCTCCGCTTTTCTCATGCCTACCGCTGTAAGCTGTGTACTGGGCTAATTTTCAATTAATTATGTATGCACCCATTTCTCCACCTCTTCACATAGACAACTGATGAGGACTGGGACTGTTACCTTGCAAAATATAATTTATGATGGAGCAGTGTCGATACATGTCGATGATGTCGAAAATAACATTGTTGTGATATTTTCCCTCTGCGAAAATATACGAAAGAGTTAAGAGGGCTTTATATATACGGCTTTACTTGCGTGAGTACACCAGCATAAAAAAAGTGATGACATTATTTGCCTTTGCCAGCCATAATTACTATTACCCGTCAAAGTGACGCTCAAACTTAAAAACTATTTTTTCTTATAGTTAGCACTTGTTGGAACCTCGGAGCAGAGAGAGAGAGAGAAAAAAAATTATTATATATTTTTTGCAGGTTGCACTCTCTTAGCTCGGGTGAGTAATACTCGTAAAGGTTTATGGGACGAAAATTACAAGTGTTCTTTATGAACATTTGTAAGACGCTCGGCGGAGAAGTAGAGAGAAAAAAACTTCTCCATTTTCATCCCTACATTTACAAATTGCATGTAATGGGACGTGTAATAAGTAAGAGCTGTAAGAGAGTGAACACGCTCGAAGATGGAAGGATGTATGTATTATAAAAGACCATTATCTTTACTTTTTATTATGACATCAAGTGAGATTGAAGATCACGTAAAAATAAGATAAATTTTTTTTGCCGGTTATTATCCTCCCAAAATAAAGTTTTAAATCCCAAGTGTATAATCATCCAAGTTATGTGGAGAGCTTATTGAGATCGATGGGGAGTAGGGATTACAATGCTGTGGATGGGGACACTATATAAATTTGCAGGGGGTCTCGGTATACATTATTTTTAGCTGTTTTCTATATTTACTCCACGTTTTACTGGTATATTCTGGTGTTTTTTGTAATTATAATTTTGTAATAAAAAAACTGGATTTTTAGGTTGTGCTACTCGACTAAACTCCTTCAGCTAAATATTAAAATTATTATGGGATGGATGCAAACCAATCAAAAAGCAGATAAGGTGATGAGGGAATGACCTAAACTGTCATTTTTATGAAAAAATGTTTTTTTGAGATTGGGCAGATTAGTCACAGCTTGCAGGTGATAAGGCAACTAAAAATAAGAAGGTTCTTGTAAGAGAATGGGAGGGGCAACGTGAAAAACTGCTTAGCTGGAAGTGTATCAGGTGGGGCAAGTCCAGTTTTTTGTGGTTTGCATACAAAGCAAAATTATAATTTATTTACGCGAAGTTATTAAAATTCCGCTAATATTGACAGAAAACAATTTGGTTTAATTTACATTTATAACATTTTTCAACATCACGTCATCGGCCCCTCTAGCCATTGCCATTACTGATCGGCTTAAAATGGCAAAGGTCAGCAATCATCCATCAACCATTTTTATTCGTTCTGTTATTGTGCAGCATCCATTCCATCTCCCACTGCTAGGCGCTTCATGAACTATTTTATTTAGAAGTGGCTGCCGGCAGGATAGCATTACACACAAAGCGGATGCGATTAGAGCAATTACACAGAAAAACGTCACCCTCTTCCCATCATACATCACCTAAAATGTCTGTTAATGAACAGCCCACCAGCATAAAAATTCGTTTTCTGTTGATTGAAGTGTAAAGGATGCAGCTTGTTAGCTAGAGACAAAGCAATCTCTCATCTAACTTTTTGTAACGCGTTTCAGTTTAAACATTTTTAATGGATGCAATCGCACTGCATGAACCCTACAAAAAAGATTTTTTGCCGCAGCACTCAAAATTTTTATTTTCTAATGCGAGTGAAAGCTCCAAACCATGATTATGCCACCATCGCCCTCAGCCAGCATAGCAGCAAACATTTTTTTAAAAATGCCTTTGCACTTTTATCTCGTCATTTAAAATTTGCGGCAATATTTTTCATCGATTAACTGCAAACTGCAATTAAATAACCAACAAAGCCAAAAACACCGCGATACCCTCTCTATCGTCAGACCGCATCAATATAAAATTATAGCCACCACCAAACATAGTAATATACGGAAAGTTTACATTTCTTCTAGCAACATCAAACATCACGTAGCATTGTGATTTATTGAGGTTTACCGATTTTATTTGGCCAATGAAAAAATATATCTCCTGAAAAAAATACTTCTTCCTCCTAGCTAAATATTGCATATCTCATTTGTGAGACGGTATAAAAGAATTTGTGTGTATGCCGATAAGAGACAAAAAAAAATTTTTTTCGCAGTGCCCTACAACCTAAGAAGACACGTACACAGAAAAAAAAGTAAAGCTTTTTATATATTTTTTTTCTACAAGTATGCCAAGCAAAAGTCTCAAGCTATTGAGTAAAAAAGAGCCCAAAAAATAAAGATAAAGCTCTTTGCTCATTCTCATTCCTTCCTTGCAGTCCAACAATGGGAAGGAAAGAGGTGAGGTGGACTATAAAAAAAGTCCTATTCTCACAATCAGCCTAAAGTCTTCTCGCTCTTGTCCTGAGCTTGTGAGAGCACTTTATCCTACTATGCGGATATATTATATGTAGCATAACAGAAAAAAAGTCATATAGATTAAACTAGCCGTATTTTGTGCAGAGCTACCAACACCCCATCATCACACACACACTCTCTTCCTTTTTGTATGTGTGTTGTGTTCTATCAGAAAAAAAACTGTTTTTCAGCTGAAATGCCTTATATAAGCCGATTTTTCTGTGTATCCCAGGCTGAGAGTGAGAAAAGTATGCTTTTTTAGCCGTGAGTGAGCCGTAGAGAAGATAGGAAGGTAAAAATTGATGTATTATGCATTATCTCCGCTTCTCCGCTGAAAATGTATGTATTGGGAAGAAGAGAGTTTCATTTTTTTCCTGAAAAAAGTCAGAGTTGAGCTGTTTGGGTAATGTTATTGCGGGGTTGCTCTGTTGCTGTTGATCTGAGAAAAAAAAAGTTGTACTGTTTTCTACACACGATTACTAAGTCCATCTCGTTTTCTTGAAATGTAGCTCCCAGCTCTGAATCTAAAAGTTTCGGCTCTCGGCTCCCTTTTTTTGCTATTACGTATTAAAAAGAGAAGAAGAAGAAGAAAAAAAAACTTTTTCTCGTAAGAAGAATGAATTGCACTCTGCAATATTAAGCTGCAGAGTAGAGCTCAATCCGTTGACTTTGATTGGGATAGGTTATTATAATAAATTCTTAGCAGGGAGTACAAGATACAGAAGTACAATGCGAAAAAAGCTCTAGATTACGCGGACACACTATTTTACACATTGCATATTAAAAGGACTAAAAAAATATCTGACTACTGCGAGAGTACTGACTGTGACTAGGTTGTGGATTGCGCTTTGCTCTTACATAAAAAAAAGAGAATAAAATGCAGGATAAGTTTATCGAGTGATATTATATGATATGAATATCATCCCCAAGAAGAGTTGCAGAGTTGAAGCACACGCAGGCCCTTCTTGTCGCTTTGACTGCTGAAACTGACTGATTGGAGTTGGCCTGGGATGAATATTGTGTGTGAATGAATGTGAAAATTGTGAATGTGATCTCTTGCTCACTGAGCCGCTCCGCTGTAAAAAAAAAAGCTCTCGTGTGTGTTTGAGTGAATGTGTGTGTGAGGTTTTATGACTAGAGAGAACTGACACTACCTCAGTATAAAAAAGAAATAATAAATATGATAGGGAAGTCAAAAAAATATAATTAGTTATGCATACATGCATACTTGCTAAATAGGGAGTTTGATAGGGAGTTTAAAAAATAAGTCACTACGTCTGTGGTGGAATGAGTGAGTAAAAAACTAAATCTGGGGATTGGCTCTGCTGACTAAAATGTTGTAAGTACGGTGATGGGCGATGACGGGAAAGGAGATGGACATGGAAACCGAAGTCTCAGTTTCACTAAAGTAGAGGAACTTCAACGTCAATAATAACTTTAAAAATTGTATTATTAGTGATTAATAAGTAGATGGTCTAGTTTCCTTAATAGTTTCATTTGTGTTGATTCTTGATCTTGCTGTAGCGCAATGTGCAATAAATGGGGAGCGATTGACTGAGGGAGTGGAGGTTGATAAAGTTAATTAAAAATTATGTATTGGAAATCTCATGTGAACTGTTTCTCTTCAGTCGAGTCCTCATCTGACAGCTGACATTGGAAAGTGGGCTAGGAGAAGAGGTGGAGTGATGCGAGAAAGATTTTAAATAGATCTTAAAATAGGTTTGTTTAATGCAATAAAGTAAAACGGAGCGAGTGAATTTTGTGTTCTCTGTAATGACTTCATTTGTGTATGTATATTCTCGTCAGTCCCATTAATAGAACTTTTTGCTAATTGCGTAAGGAAATCCAAGTCTGGAGAGGATTTGAGAAGGAAGAACTGGAAAAAGACAACAGATAAACATTCCATGTGTAATTGTAAACCTTGTGAATCAAAAGTGACATTTTTGTAGGAAATCGCTGTATTTAGGGCTTTCTTTCCTGAATTCTGTTTTTAATAAATTTTAAGTACATTTATTGTTTTTATAACAATTTGACTTTCCTTTTAGTAGCAGACTGATAAAAAATTTGTATAGAGCACAAAAATATTGATATTATCTATGTATTTATAGCATTTAAATTTGACGTGTGTTGTAAGAGATGGAGGATTAGTAAGCAATAATAGTAGAGTAAAAGTGGGTGTAACTTTCCCTGTCCTTTCATTTCTAGTCAGGCAGATGTTAAAAGCTGCTGCAAGGAGTGCTCTGAGGTTCTAGCTGTTCGAGACACATTTAACTTTTTTAAATAATATTTTCTTATGACATAATTTGTCACAAATCACAAATTTACTAGGATAAGTTGGACTTGTATAGGTTCACTATAATAATAATAACTGTAACGAGAGGAAAGTGACAGCATTTTAAAACAGTAAAATAGTAGATGATGACGGATGATGATCATGGCGGAGGCAATAGTCCATGGGCTCCTCGTGTAGTCACCATATATAAAAGTGAGACCGGGTTTGGGTTCAATGTCAGAGGGCAAGTTTCTGAGGGAGGACAACTGAGAAGTATAAATGGGGAGTTGTATGCCCCACTGCAGCATGTCAGTGCGGTGCTGGAGGGAGGGGCTGCAGAGGCTGCTGGAATTCGGAAAGGCGACAGGATTCTGGAAGTGTAAGTTTTAAGAATGTGTAATTTAACAGCTTCATGTGTTCGCTGAAATTTGGGTTGGGTTGAGAGTTTTGCGATTGTATGTTAAAAATGATAAGAATGATTTTTAATGTACACTTTTTACTAGTGAGAGAGGATGTTGATTGAACAATGCTTATCGGGTGGTGATAAGTAAACATTGAATTGAGATGATAAGTATTTTATACAGGACTAAATAGTCAAGCTACAGTGGCATGTACTGTACATACATTTTACTGGATTAAAAGAGTGGAGAGCTTGAGTTGAGAGATTTTGCAAGTGTTCTACCTTTGTACTATTTTACAAGTTTTCTTTGTTAAATAAAAATAAAAATACAATGCTATCTGTAAATGTAACCGGTCCACCCAAATATCGGTAATCAATACGCGAGGTTAATCATATTGTTCCTGTTAACTAACTACTTAACTACTTTTTATTTGTTAAATTAAAATAAAAATACAATGCTATCTGTAAATGTAACCGGTCCACCCAAATATCGGTAATCAATACGCGAGGTTAATCATATTGTTCCTGTTAACTAACTACTTAACTACTTTTTATTACGTTATTTATTGTTCACCATCAGTAGGGAAGTGAGCTTGGCGGGGGATGAGCAGGTTATGACCTATTGCTTTTGGCAGGCAGTTGACGATGTGAATAGAGGTATCCCCCAATCCCAGAAAATTTTTTATCTCAATTACCTAAATAGGAAAATTGCAAATAAGTCTAATCGAACTATTCTTTGATTTCCCTTTGGCACACAAGGACATATCAAGGCAGCAGACAGACTGTATCAGTTAAAGGCACTTCAGGACGCGTCCAGAAAACATGAGTACCTGAAACTGGCACGTCAACTTGAGGGATACGGTAGTATTGTGTTCCCTCACTGCCCATGTGACTCCCGTAAGGAGGGTCATGTCATTGCCATCATCTCTGCGGCTAACTTTGAACTGCAGGCGTGCAAAGAAGATGGAACTCTCGAGTCACAAATTATTCAGTTTTCATGGTCCTCCATTATTCAGTGGGATGTGGACGATGAAGGTACGACAGACTACAGACAATCGCCTTTCGCTCTCTTTTTCGCTTCGTTCTATGAGATGAGTTAATTTACTGTTTCTTGTTCTGGATAGGCATGGCTTTTGCATTCCAGTACCAAAGACCAGATAAGCCGGCTAGATGGGTCAAAATCTTCACTACATATGTACGAGACTTTGATACTACTTGTCTTAAAAATCAAAAATTGAAAGCACTATTCCAATAAAAACCATTTGCTGAATATCGAATATTTTTCTTTCTAGTTCCACTTTATGAATGACTGTTTTGAGCGCTTGAAGGAAGAAGTAATTTGTGCGAAGAAGGATAACCACATGCACCAACAGATTCAGATGAACAGTAATAATATAGCCAGAAGCATGGATAAAGAAGATCAGTCAGCAGACGCAATTCCATCTTAAAGGCAATAGGCAATATAAGTCCTAAACATTAAAAAATCCAAAAACCAATTTAAATGTGTTTTCCGTTCCAAAAATGGCATTGTGAAAGTGAAACCTTTTTCGACCTTATACTCATTATTGTACTCATCGATTTCAAATTCCCACTACTTCTACTTACTGTGTACTACGACTAGTGAAAGAATCTCCACAAAAGTACTGATTCAAAAATGATATTTGCACTTTTAATTTTTAAATATGTATGACATAATGACATAAATAATGAAGGAACGGTCGAAAAGGTTACAAAGGGGACCTCTCTCTACTTTCGAGTTTCCTCGGGTAGTAAGATATAAATACCTACATTTTAGAAAATACGTACATACGTTCGGTGATTACAAAGCAAGCATAAAAAACATGATCCTTTCCGATGGATATTATAATGATGAAAAAAGTTGATTTTATTAGCAATGAAATAATACACAAATGTTAAATTATAATTAAATCTTGTTTTAAAAAACTGTGCATGTTCCCTACATGTATTTTATGTATATGTAGTAAAAATGACAGTCACCACACACGTCACAATATATATACAACACACACACCCTCGCTGCATCACTATTGCATAAATATATATGTGAATAAAAACTATCGTATTTGCTGCTTGTCGCAAAAAGAAAAGTCTACTTTCCTTACTTTATCAAAGTTTTATATTCATTTAGCGTACCTATTCAGATAAACTCTATCTCTGCACTAATACACTTCCAACTAAAATAAATTAAATTTCAAAGAAATTCTTTGAAAGAAGTGATATCCCTCTTCATCCACTCATATAAGTCATCAACCTGCCCTGGAATTTATAGTCATACCTAGTGGATTCCTATTTCTAGTTATAATCGTTAACAAACTATATTCTAGTATAATTGTAAGACTAAACTAAAGTGTCTTAGCATTTAATTCATTTTGGTATGAATGTGGTTGTAACAACTGTATCTACTGTACACTAAAAGCATATATCAGAGATTTTTCAATTATGTCACTCCACTCATGACATATCATACGCCTTCAACGCTTCCTCCAGCTTCTTCCGGGCTACAAGGACGCGTTCTTCCTGTCTATTGATGTCATCTTCGCGAATGTTAACAGCTTGGATGAGCGGTTGGTCAGGATTGATATACTGCTACAAGGACACGTTCTTCCTGTCTATTGATGTCATCTTCGCGAATGTTAACAGCTTGGATGAGCGGTTGGTCAGGATTGATATACACTCCCGGATTTGTTTCTAAATTCGGACGAGGCATCGTTTGTCCAGTAATTGGCTGGCCGTTTACGTGCAGCGCCGTTGCTACAGATTGGAGAACAGTGTCCGCATGAATATTAGGGCCCACCGGTTCCACTCCCCTTGGTAAGTCTAGGGTGTCCAATGGTGCCCCCGAAGTGTCACATGAGCGTAAGCCTTCGAGTCGCTTCTCCCAGAATAACTAAAATATAATATTTAGGGCCCACCGGTTCCACTCCCCTTGGTAAGTCTAGGGTGTCCAATGGTGCCCCCGAAGTGTCACATGAGCGTAAGCCTTCGAGTCGCTTCTCCCAGAACAACTAAAATGTAAAACGCATTAATAAAATTAACTAGGTATGTGCATACTTTTATTTATTGGCTTTTATAATGTAGACACTAGTAGACAGACATTCCCTTTCTGAAATTACCTGCTTTGGTTTGTCTTGATGTCCATGTTTAAAGTCAACTTTAACTGTATCTCAGCTTCTGCGTTTTGTGAACTGTTACTGGTTGTTTGAAAATTGAAGCTGTTTGTCTAATTGGTGGTAATAGAGTTGTGTCACTTCTCACACCGCGACTATAACGTACAAAATTAAAAATTTAAGTTAATTAAATTTTTTTAAAAAATTACATTATAAACTATCGCTTCAATTAATTTAAACTTAATTTTAAATATTACCTGTAGTCAGCATGCGGTCTGTGCTTTTTATTCTTTCTTAAAAGCAAATTATTCACTTTCCCCGTCCGGAAATCAAACGTGCTCAAATCCACTGAATCTCCCAAGAACCGTGACAACTGAGGCTTACTCCAAAATTTCTTTCCATTTGGACTATGATAACAAACATCAATTTTCCCCGCAGACAATCCAGTTTTCCTCACAATTTCCTCTCTCACCCAACCCTTAGGGAGAGCTCCTGAGACCTCGAACTGCTTCTTCTCGTCATTTCCATGTCCATGATGATGCCCTTGGTCGCGGTCACGGTCACGATCTCGGTCACGATCCCTTTCACGCTCCCTCTCCCTCTCCACCCTTTCCCTCTCCCTGTCCACCCGCTCCCTCTCCCTATCTACCCTCTCCCTCTCCCTGTCCACCCGCTCCCTCTCTCTATCTACCCTTTCCCTCTCCCTTTCTCTCTCCCTCTCTCGATCTCTTTCCTTCTCCCTCACCGGATTTTGCTGTTGGTGGTGGTGTTGCTGAAGCTGTTGCAAAAGCTGTTCCTGATGTCTTTCCGCCCTTTCCCTCTCCCTATCCCGTTCACTCCTTTCCCGGTGATGCTGCTGAAGTGAGTGATGATACTGCCTCTCCCTTTCTCGAACATCCCTTTCCCCTCGATCTCTATGGTGGTCACGATGATGATGATCACCTCTATCCCCTCCCCGATGATGGTGATGTGACTGATGCTGCTGCTGAGCTTGCTGTTGGAGCTGCTGTAACTGTAGTAAATGATGATGGTTCAGAGGGTCCAGCAGCTCCCTCACTCTCCTCTCCTCCATCATTTTAAATGCCTTCTCAATTTTGCGGCTGTTATTTTTAACCGCACGCGTACTAAATAAATTTCCCCCCTCTACTAATTCACCCACCGTCAAAACCCTTAATGCTAAAAAGCACGCACTACTAAAAATCTATTAGTCTCGTTCTCTACATTTAACTATTTCCCAACCACTGCCTAATTTTATAGGCCATTAGCTAAATCACCTGTTTCACAATCATTTGCCTTTACCAAACTTTTATTTACAGTTAAGTAAATAAATAATTTCGCAAAACGTCAAAAAACAAAAACACACTTCAGCTGTGGTTATTTTCGTTTGAGCAATTTTTTATTCTACGCATACGCACCGTGTAAATACGCTCATTTCCCTATTTCCAAAGCCAAATACGCTCCTCGAAGCGAGTAGTGGTGTGGTGAGGAAGGAAAAAGCATTTTTGAGATTACGCAAATCGACACCCAACTCGCTGATCTGGTTGCCCTGAAAAGAGGGGCTGAAAAGTGAGCTGGATTTGAGCTTCAAGCTCAGATTCAGCTGTGAACACTTTTCTGCTGCTGGCAACAGCAAATATCTGCTCCACTGTACCCTTTTGTTCTCCTCAAGTGTTGTTGTTGCTGTTCTCTTTGTGACTTTTTTGTTATCCTTCTTCGCAGTACTGGAACTTTGGGACTCTTTTGGCTTTCCTGTTAGTCACGTTTCACCCTTTTACTAAGTATAGCAATAATAAATAAGGTTAAGACAATGCTATTGTTCATGGAGGCAGAGTAGTCGTAGATAAGAGTTGGGACTGATAAGGTTGTGAGCTTTGCGAAATAATATTTGGAGAGAAGAGACTTGTGGACTGTTTATAAAAAGGGGTAGGTAGAGGAACTGTTTAAAATTAAATGAAGTGACTTTCGACGAAGGATACTGGAGGTGGAAAAGGACTTTTTTGAAGATGAGTGTTCAGGTAAGAAAAAAAAATATTGCAGAAAATATGTGCATTGCGATTTAAAAAATACAAAAGTAGTAGAATTTTTTTTACAAAATGTCTCAATTTTTGCTGTGTCCAGGAAATAACAAAAACTGCCCTGAAGGGGATGATTGACAGCTTAAAGGGACCATACTGGTTGTACAGTCTAGACTCCATCCAGTCACAAGCGCACAGTGACCGTCTTCAGTTTCAAAATGTTAATATCAAGCAAAATATTAGTAAACGTGCCAGAAAAGAGTAAGTGCATAGACTTGGCCAGACTTTATAAATGTAATGGAGAGTTTGTAATTGTAAAATTACGCATTTACTTATTTATGTTTGTTATTTGTTTTCAGAGAACCTCGGCTTTTGAATCGCGTAATTCAATGTTGTACTTTGAACGGGCTGGTATTTGGCTTATCAATAATTGTTTTCAACCAGATCCTGCTCCCCTTCCTTCAAACTGTTTTAGTCACCATATCCGACTTTATACTGGGCACAAGGGATGTGGAGACCAATTGGTACGTCACAAGACTGATTCTCAAGACTACATTTGACTCGCTTTGGGTCCTTCCTCTGTTTCTTCTGAGTCGTTTGGTGAACGCGTTGTGGTTCCAGGATATTGGGAACCTCGCCTACAAATACTCAATCGGACGTCCCAAACCTATCCCGAGTCTTTCCACATTCATCGCTGACAATCTCTTTTCTTTTATCATCCAAGCGCTGTTTCTTGTTCAGGCTACTATGTTGGCACTAACTCCGCTACCTGCTCCACTCCCAGATGTCTTGTATATCCTTCATATGTGCTTACTTTATAGCATGTACTCCTTTGAATACAAATGGGTTCAAATGGGATGGCCCCTCCATCAGCGACTGCAGTATTTGGAATCCAATTGGCCTTACTTTCTCGGATTCGGATTTCCCCTGAGCTTCATTACCTACTATCCAAACGATTTCTTCATTTCTGGCTCCGTCTTTGCCATCGTGTTCCCTCTTTTCATTATCGCTGGAAATGAAGCGGAGGTGACTACAGTCCCTGCACAGAAAATTACATTTTTTCGCCTAGTCGTGAAAGTAAGCAATATGCTCTTCATGAGTGGCAGTGGGAGCAGCAGTAGCGCATCATCCGGAGGTCATCATGCTGCCACCCCACACCATTCTCGCCAATCTCCAAGTCATAGAGCTGCAGCTAATACCAGTGCCCGAAAGAATAGATAGAATTTAACGAAAAAACATAGCTATTTAGACAAAATTGTTTACTCATTCGAATTCTGTTTGCTTTACTTGGAAGAATGGACAAATGGAAGTGATAAAGATATTGAAAATGAGATGCCAAGTTCTAATAAAAAAATACCTAACAGATACAAATAAACCCAAATTCAACAGTTTCAAATAGTTTGTAAAATACGTTTCCTAATTCCTCATATCCGCCTATTTTTGCATAGTCATACATACTTATCAACGATTGCTCAATATTCAACAGAGCCACGTCACATTACTTATTTCGGTTAGAAAAGTGAGGAACACTCCTCAAAACCCAAAAATCAATAGCTGGAGCAATTTCTTCAAAAGATCGCCTTACCCCAGGTGTGTCTGTCGCTACCGTGAAAAATGTTGCATATTACACGAGCAGGTTTTCCGGCCGTGTGTCCATAATTTATTCAGATTTATTGAGCCACTTTGATTGTTGCGTAATAGCCCCCACCTTCTGCTAAAAACGAACTCTCCAGCTCCAGTAATAGCTACTCCAGCAGTGCCCCGTGTGCTAGTCATCATAGCCATCATGCAATAGTCATAAAGGAAATAATCTTCCTCACTCACCGGTCGAGTAATCATTGTATTTAGATTCCTCTCCTGTATCATATCATCATCCTAAGCCCAAGCCGTATTAATACACAAAGTCAAAGTCAACCCGTAAAAACAGAGAAGCCAGCTAAAAAACAGGGGAGAAGCTTTTTTTACCACAGTGCTGACTTTACATGAGATCATCTCACATTTTTAGTGGCAGTCTCTCGTCTGGACTACTCGATGTACTTTTCGCACATTCCTTCTGTGTTTTTGTAATAATCCGTAATAGGTAATAGGTATATGTACTGTGATGACTGTGTATGTGTACCCTTTTTGAACGGAAAAGTGTAATATAATCTGTTTCTGTAAAAGAGAGAATGCAGTTCAGTGGAAAAACGAGGCAAAAAATATTACCTAAAAAGTTTTAGGCCAAAATTGTATACGCTACAAGTTGTGTGTGTAATACAACCCGAACAATGCAGGGGGAGATTACATATTGCAGGTCGGAGATGTTTTTCGGTCTCCTCATGTCAAGTGCATAAAACACTTTTCCTGTTTTCTTTTCTGTGCACTTTTTTGTAAAGTCCGAGTATTTAAGTCGCCATCGCATGAAGAAAGCAATTTAAACAATTTAAAGCCTGTGTGGCTTTTTGTCTTTTTTATTAAGTTTACCTTAAAAATTGCCCTTGACGGGTAACTAATAACGTGTCATTCAATTGCATTCTTTAAATTGCATTTGATAAAATATCCCTTTCCTCCGGAATAGCTACGGAAAGAGAAAATACAGATAATGTGACGCCTAAAGCCAATTTTATGGCCTTAATTAATCTAAAAAGTATTTAGCAAATAGCAGCTGTGCGTTGTATTAGTTGCTATTTCTATCGGAAGCTGAAGCTAATTTGGTGGACGAAGAAAACAGCTAATTTTGGGAGCTAAAACTAAACGTTGGCAGTCTATATGGAAGCAGTGAAACGAATAGTAACCCAAGTTTTAACGATTTAATCATTGTAGACAATACGTCCAGGTGTAGGGACCCTCACTCACTCATTTTAACTGACTTACTGACAGCTAAATTGAATGCAACTCACAGTATTATGGCAAGCTCCAGCTTTGGTTTCCAACATGGGTTTGTTTTTAAAATCATCAATTCCAAGGATAGATATGTAAGCCAATCAAATAAATCTAATTAAACTATACAGTAATTCTTTTTTCGAAAATATTAACATGTGCAGGGGATGCTATCACTTTGTTAACGAATCTCACTCTAAACTAAACCCCAATAACTCCATGCAGAGTTATCGCAGTTGCAAACGCCAGTACTGAGGCTGGTGCACCAGTAGTGACTTCAAAATCGAAGGACACTCCAAGTCAGAAATTCAAGACTGAACAAGTGGAGGATGGTAAGTGCAACTAAGACTTGTAATCAGTCGCACTACGTTAATTATCAAGGTATTGTAATCATTATCATTGTAATTGAGAAATGTATTACTTTTTATGCAGCTCCAGGGCAGTTCAAAATATCTGGAGTACTCCAGCCCGCAGAGAGTGAACAACTAGTCTGGGACTTCAGCCCTGGTGAAGGACTTGTGATTCATAATGTAATTTATTTTTCACTTTTCGACGTAATTTATTTAGATTGAAATTTGTTTTGATTTTAAAACGCTTTTAACTTTTATTTGAACAGACTATCAGCGGAAGTCTCAAATCAGATCTGGAGTACTGAACGGGTGCATCAAGGGAATAATCGAATTTGCTTCATAAAATCAAAAGAGGGTCTGTGTCTTCGAAATATGGGGTATCCTGATTGAAGCAATTTTATAGTCTTATCATATCGTAATCGTATCTTTTGCAGAAGTGTGTTAGTAACTGTTTATGGCTAGTATCATGATCATGGCTCCGACAATATCGTTATTTATGTTTTAGGAAAGGAAAGCAACTAGCCTTAGTTGAACAGAGTAAGAAGGACCCGTATCAACACTGGCGGCTGGATCCAACAACGTCTTATTAGCATTTTCCTAACCAGTGAATGTTGCATCTAGATTAAGTAATAATACTCGGCAACTGGCAGCTTTTACTTGTATGGGTATAAACGCAACAGAGTGTAAGCTTGCCTGGATGTATTTTTATGCTGCAGCTGCAAATTATATACACAGTTCAAGCTCAAGTATCCGTCCGTTTAGAATCGTTGAAAATAATTTATAAATACTTCTCTAGTAAGATGTTTTGAACTCAGGTTACACGGATCTGTTTGAAACTTTCAACTACATAAAAGGGTGTTGGTGTTATGTTTATTTAGGTAACGCAGTTAGCGTGTTAGCTTTTCTCTGTAAAAATATGTTTGTTTTTGCACTCTGTACTCTGCAAACTGTGCCTAATTAGTCTAGAATCACTGCCATTTATGAAGAAAATTAACATGAAGCCGATGGAAAGACCAAGAAGGAATTTTAGAATGCAAACTTGTTCTAGTTAAATTGAATTATGCATTTTTAACTCAAGTGTAATATTATGCTACTAAAATGCATACAGAAGTATTTATAAAATCTCGTAGTTAGTATGACTTAAATGGTGCTGAAATATACAGTTTTAGTATCTGATATACCTATAATTACTAATGTTGCAAGGAAATTGACAGTAGAATGTTGTTCTGTGTATTAATTGCTAACCACTTTAAGTTATAATTTAAGAATTTATAATTTAATTATTTAAGGATCTTTATTATGCAGCTGTCTTAAGTACTTAAAATTCCAAAGGGAAGGAATATTTTTCTACGAAATGCATTTATTCGCGTATCGAAACCATCCTCTGGCGACAGCTTGCGCTGGTTTCCACTCTGTAATTATTAAGTATGATGGAGAGTAATTATTATTGAAGTGTAACTTATAGTTAGCGAAGGAAAATTACCTACGTGTTCAAAAAGCATAAACTATCAACTCTGCATACTTTATACACTAGACCTGTGCATTTTGACTTAACTTTAAATATAAATAACATTTTTTCACGAATCGAATGTCCATCAAACTGGCACTCCCGGCTTCCTGTTTCCTGAAAAAGAAGTTTTTTTTAAATCCCCCGAAATAACATGAAATGCAGAAAATGCACTCCACAACAGTCAAGCAGAAGCATACGAGTAGCTCATGCAAACGTGCATTTTCTTTACAGAGCATAGAAATGCGCATCATTTCTACAGGCAAAAATAGCTTGCTACGTAGTACAATCTTTTACCCCTTTAATTCCCATGCTATGTTGTAAAATAGAAAATCAAAGAGCTTCCCTTTCCTGCGAGCGACAAAGACATGAGCTGCTGCAGCGGAGTAGCAGGCAGAGGAACTTATTCAGCAATGCTTTGGCCTTGAGCCGTGGGGAGGGAAGCTTATTTCCAAGTACAATATCCGGATGGTGAGCCGCGCATAGAATAAGCCGTGTAGGTCAGGAACAAGCATTCCTGACGGCAGGGGGATGTTTCCATATAACGCTCATGCTCAAAGGCTTATTTTTTCTCAATTTGGCCTTTTGAATACTTTTGGCATAGCCGTACCGTAGACAAGCAAAGCATAGGCTACGCTGCGGAGCATAGCAGATTTTACTGTAGTTTGCAGAGCATGTAGCACGTTTTCTGTTGTAATATGCTGTACTTGTGCTGTCAGCTTTGCCGCAAAGCCTTTGCTCTTGCCAAAGCATGTGTGGCTGGCTAGAGGCTGGCTTTGTATTTGTACACAAACATGCACAGGTGATACAATTAAGCGATCTTCTGCTGTCGTTTGTCGCTAATGACGCAAGATTTTCCACGAATTATGAGCGGTTTGGCACTTGGGAGTACGAAATCGTTGCCAGTTGATAACGCTGCAGCTGGTGACCGTTAGTGAGGAGGAAAGGGAAGGAGGAGAATTTAATGTGGAGTTTTACAGTCCATGTTGGAGTAAATTACAGCTTGTAACTTTAATTGCTAGTTATGGGGCGACCGAAAGGACGGGGGGATGAGCATTCTTGTCGGGTCAACTACTTGTTCCAGGTGAGCAAAGATATACCTAATAAAGAATTTCCTTACTTTTTACAAAAGAGTTTCTAGCTTAGATAAGAATAAAAGTAACAATAAGCAAATGTTTCTTTGATTTTTCGATTTTCAGGCTGGTAAGATGCTTGCGAAGCAGAATCCGGAGTTGAGCCAGTACTATGGTCAAGTTTTAACTGTGATTACGGAAAAGACTGTGCCAAAAAAGTAAGTGCTTTATTCTTTGCAAAATTAAAGAAATAAAATGATTAAATAATCATCATTACTATTAACGTCATAAAATTGGAAGTAATCATGTTAATTTTTGTGTTTTAGAGACTTCACTATGAAAAGATCAATGTGTAAAAGATGCCGTTCCATTTTGACTGTTGGTGAAAATGCCGCTTACAGGCTCCGAAAAAATAAACACAGAAAGGGGTGCCCAAATATTGTACGTAAAGGGATAGGAAACAAAAATACATTATACATTAATATCAAAGCGATGGTAGAACTGACGAATTGTTTTTACTTGTCTTATTTATGATACAGGTAATTACTTGTCAAGTATGTGAAGAGGCTAAGCGTATTCCAACAAAGAAAGGATATCGTCTTCACGCAGAAGTTAAGGGCGTAGTTACGGAGGAAAAAATTCACCGAGTTCTCCTAGCTCATGAAAATGAAAATTCCAAAACCAGTAGCAATAATAATAGCACCTCCACTGCTACAAACCAGCCAGTGAGTGATGATCCGAATGTAAACGATGCTTCAAATAGTTCGCCGATGGCAATAGACAATAGTAATGTAATTGAATCTCAGTAGACCAGAAATTCATTTTTAAATTTTACTTTATTCTTTTCATCCGATCAAATGTACATTTTCCAGTTTTAGTAAGTTAATAATTTATTTTTACATGATAGGTACAGGTGCACATTTCGACATCTTTCTTATATATCGCTACCTCGTTTATTAACTTGTTTCCGTTTTAATGTTTTTGACAATGTCGAAGTGAGCTATTTTCTGCATTTGGACCTATTTTTTCCAATGGAAAAGTTGTTAAAAGGGACGTACCCAAACTACGTGAGTTGATCATGTCATAATGAATGCCTCCGAAAAATTAAAAAACCAGCGATTCATCATTTATTCAGCAATTCGCCCCTAAAAATATCGCCTGCTCTGCAGAAAGTGGCTCACTCTCAAGGTTGTCATCAACATTAACTTTTTATAATAATTCTAAAGTATAATTATAATTAAAAATGTATTTAGGAATAAAAAAGACATCACGCGACATGAGATAATAAATTCGCATAAAAGCAGCAATAAAACTGATCCACTTTGTGATTCTGTTTCTTATCATCAAGTCAGAACGAGACACTTTTTCACTTGCCTTTTGCCTCTGCAGTCTGCAGTAAATGCTACAAAAATGTACTACAAACATAATTATTTTTTAATCAACTTAGCTAAAAAAAAACACGAACGAATATTAGACTTACTTTTAGTAAATAAATCACACGTAAGTAAATGTTCTAACTTCGAGTACTCAATGGAAGGTTTAATGCGGTTCCGGTGCGAGCAAGTAGGAAGGAATAGAAACTGCTAATTTCTTTAAACTACAAAATAATTTATGGTCCATTCACTTGAATGAGTAATAATGATAATGATGGATTGACTCGTATAAAAGATTGTTCACATCCGACTTAAAATTCAAAATGATTCTTAATTTTAACACGAATCGATATTTTGTGTTCGGTTATTGCACAGCTAATAGCACTTTTTTTCTTATACATATCTGCACTTACAAAAAAATTCAAAAATTTACTTCGAACAATTTGAAGCAAACTCCTTCCTACAGAAGAGCACGACGGTTAGCATTCATCGTGCTCTGAGTCAAAACATTTAAGCATTTACAATCAAACAAACTCTTACAATTTTTAAAGTACCTACCTACATCGTATTCCTTGCCATCGAAAGGTGTCTCAAAAGTTACATTTCCTTCACCTAAATTTACAGGAATTGACTAAAAATAATGCTAGTTGTTTTTTCGGTTACTACACGTGAGAATACATATGTATCACCTTTGAAAGCCACACTAAAAGGTAACTTCTGCATATATTCCCTCCCCCTTGTCACCTACTGACCAGAGAGGAGGTTCTTCTGAGTAATCATTTTGAGACGTCTTCCGAACCCATTTAAAATATAGGTGCTAATAAACTGCTACTTCAGAACAATGTCTCTTAGGAATCTGTGATGTACTGGGCATACTTTTTTAAAAACTATTTTACGAGTCACGCATGAAACAGTCCTGCGATGAAAACTTCATTCCAAAATCCCCCTCGCAGTAAAACTCAGTTCGCTTATTTTCTCTTTCCACAACCCTCCTACCGTAATTAAACTGTTCGACATGGCCAATTTTTTGCAATATTTTTTTCTTTGACTGTACAATAATATAATAAATTATGATTTAATTAACATACATTCTAGCTAATTGTATTAGTTGTAACTAAAAATGGTATACAGTTGTACAATTACACTACTTTCTCTAGAAATTAGTCCTGTACAGAGATGGACTACGGGATTTTTTAATTACTACTTTAAATGCGACTTTACATCTAAACTAGGTATCTTGTGGGTGTATAATTATCATCGGTGACGAGTGTAACGATCGTTTGTCGCATTATCCGTTAATCCGTTAACTATAGTTTCTCCTTCGATGAGACTAGCATGATGAATGCATACACTGTTTACTTTACGACCAAATGAAAAAACGTTTACAACGATGTTTTACGTACTTAACTAGTAAATAAACTAATGTTACTGATTGCAGCTATGAAGAAGCCACCTCCAGACATTAGCAGTTCTCATAGAACTCGATGGTTTCCACAAAACTTAAAAATAGGAACATAAACATGCGATTTCACGACATTTAAATTAGTTAATTAAATTGAAATTATCAAAACAACAATAAAAACTTGCATGAAAAAGAAAAAAAAGCTTTCTCTGGCTTGTGGGGTTTTCGTTGAAAATAATTTAACGATAATTAAATGATGACTTTTCTCCTCTCATCATTGATGTCACTTAGATGGGAAAGCAAATATCAATCAACATGCCAGTGCTCCGAGGATGATACTCCAGGAATGCTGGGAGATCCGCCACGGCGGCGCATGCTTTCATCCGAAGATAACGACGAAGGTTCCAACATCATCGCATTTCCTCCCAAATTAATGCAGGCTGACTCCGACGTCAGCGGATGGGGATGATGCTGATGAGGGTGTGCTATGGCTGTTGAGGTCGTTGCAGTGGTAATCGTCGTCATTGCACTTGCCGTATCACTCTCCTGAAACACTGGTGCAGTGGAATAGGGACAAACCGCACACGTGAATTTTGAATTTAGTAACGCCAGCGAAATAAACGAACATAAAAAAAGGAATGAAAAAGAACAAAAATTACAACGATTAAATAAATTCGGTAAAAAATTGAGAAATTGTATACAAAAATGAGAAAAGGGTTGGTTAAATAAATTCACATAGCATGGCAAAAGCTGGAATAACAAGAAAAGCCAGAGCATACAAAAAGGACGCTTTTCACATTCGCAAGTCGTTTTTTCTCCAAATTTTATAGTTTTCGTTGATTTTCTTGCACACCCACAATCCTTTCATCCACAATTTTTATTCTTTGTACATTTTTACTAAACTCTCTCAATTCCCTAAAAATCTACTTCAGACTACTTTCTCCAGCTAAAATATGGATCTACAATTTGTCAGTTCATTTTAAAACTAGTCCTTACACAAAGAATAGTATTTACATATTTTTTTGTTTTATATGTCATGATTAGTATGCACATTTCCGCTACAAATTTTCTACCGTTTTTTGTAGTATCCTAATAATTATGCACAATCTATTTTATTGCTATTTGTTGTCAATCCACTTTTCTTCAATTTCCTATTTTCTATCCTTTTCTTCAACTCTTTTTGCCAAACTCGCCTTACTTTCGTACCTTCTCGCCACTTTCATTGTATACGTCCTATAATAATTGCTACTAATTGTAAGTTAAAATAACTACTTGTACGTTAAGATTTCCTTTTCTACACATTCTAGTCATACACTTTTCGTATTCCGGTTTCAGTTTTTTTAAAATTATAGTCAAAGTATTCTTTTCCCTTTCTCAGTTTAAGTCTCCAGTTAAAACTTTCTCACCTTTCATACTTCCAAGTAGGGACAGTAAAGAGTAAAGAGAAAGATCACACAAGTTCTAACTTCTAAAAAGTTTATGCCAGTTTAGAATTTTTAGTGCTCTAAATTCTGTTATGGATATGTATCTGTCTGGATGGATTAACTACACTACAAAAGACAATTTTTAGTATTGTATTACGAAGGGCATACAAACTTCCTCTTTTCCTCTTCATGTTTGCTGACCTATTACTCTTTTAGGATAGGTATTTATTTCGGTTACACCATTATACTTTTTTTGTAAATTACTAGCTATTAACTGTGCATTGTATTTATGATCAAATACTATATTATGTGATTTGGATTTGTTAGTTTTAGTGTTCAGCCATAAGTTTTTGGTGATTTGTTGAATATTTAGGAATCATTTATGAAATGTGTAGTTTGCTAAAAAAAACTTTTACATTAAAGGTAAACTACGACGTCTCTAAAAATCTATATTTAGATAACTTATTTAGTATTGTAATAGATTTTAAAATTGAATTTTTTGCTCTAAAGTTATTATAACAGCAATTATCAATTGCCCAAAAGCCACTAAACAGATAAAAATACATTTTTTGTTTTCCGTTCTTTCCCATACCATGCACAGAGGAACAAAATATACGCTTGATTCCGTTGATATTGAAGGTATTAAAAATGAGACTTCCTCTTTTCTTATAGAAATAGAATGCGCCTTGTACCATTTACTGATTAGTTAAATAGAGTTGCTGTCTCTTAAGTTAAAAGTATGTACATTAGATAAGTGTGCTTTCATCTTTACACGTACTATTGTGTGAATTGTTTTGAGTTTTTTTAGTCATCTTCATAGTTTAAAAATCGATATTAATTATTGGCATTAATTCGGTTGGATCGCGTAAAACCGAGAAACCGTGCTTTTTTGCTTTGTCAGTTTATATTTCTTTCGTGCTATTCCGTCAAGGTTAGTTTAATTTTTGTTGTGTGATCTGGTGCATATGTCCAGCTCAGTTTTATTTTGTAAATGTCCCAACAAAATTGTATTTTTGTTTCACCCCACCCCGAATCCAACTGACCCTGCATAATTCACCCCATTAGAGCTACGCGCAGGAGTCGTTATCATTACCGTTGGAAAGCATAGGCTGCCGCTCAGGCGACTTCGACTTGGAGGAGTTATGCCGAGATCGAGCTTTATTGTTAGCATTGTTAGAAGCATTGTTGCAAGCATTTCCGCCGTTAATACCACCGCCACCCCCACCACCAATTATGCTTACTTTATGATTACTCTGTGGTGATGATATCTCTGAGTTGCTCTTACACTTATCCAGCGAAATAATCGATCCTGACTTGGGTTTCAGTGCATCTCCCTTTCCACCCTGCTTCCCTCCCACGCTTTTGCCACTGTTTGAGTCAGCATTGCTCCCTCCTTCCTTCTCCTCCCTTTCTTCAATCCTCCTTAGCATGAAAAAGTCATACAGGAAGAGAGCCAGTGCCATCAACTTGAGTCCGGAGAGGACTCCCACGTACTTATACCTAAAGTCTTGGATATCGTAGAGAAGGCAACGACCGCTCACAGCGGGCAGAACAGAGGAGCACCTTTTCACCTTCCATAGGAGACAAGAGGAATCAATCACGTTCCCAAAGATGATAGGACTAGGAATGTACCCGAACAGTCGGAATATGACGAACTGCATTCCCAGCGCGAATGACCTCTCCTCTGGGGTTACCGAGCGGAGGACAATCATCAGCAGCGGCATTTGAGTTACGGCCACTGTGCCAGTCATGAAAAAGAGCACGATCATGAAGGGAAGAAGTGTTTTACAAGGAGAAGGTGAGTCCACACAACGTCCATCCGTTACATTTCCACCTCCAGCACCTACAAAATTCCATCGGAGAATTTACTTAAAAACTGCATTGAGAATAACTTTGTACTTCTGATCTGAAATTTTCTTACATGTGCATTGCGTCATATTAGGGGAGCATCCAGCATGGCAAGGGCTGTAATAGGTGATTCCGTTATGACAAACCATCTGCGGATCTAACGAGTTGTCACAAGAGCAATCCGCATTGCAACTGCTCGTCAGGTTCAAATCAAATGAGGCGCCGTCAATCCCCGTCTCTCCAGGATATGGCACTGTCCCACCAGCAAGGTTGGGATTGGAGCACCCCAAAAAGAAAAAGAGCACGTAACCAACCAGACAAACTATATTCGTGGTCACCACAAACTTTGCTGCACCCGACGGCTTCAGCTGTAGCCTTTTTACCAAATATCCCCCCGCAAATATTCCAAAACAGGCACCCGGAATGGCTATTCCACCTACGAAGAGCGACGCTTCAGACTTGCCCAGCTCGAACTGAGTTTCCAAATACTTTGGAAGGAAGACTACGAAACCAGACACGATATTGAGTTCCATGCAGCCGCCAAGACAGGTCACGACATAAGTCGGATTTGTGATCAGACGCCAGATAGATCGCGGAATGTCTTTGATACTCTGGCCATACTCAGGTCCATTGGTTGGTGGGGCAGGTTCTTCCGGCCCCCGTTCTATTTCTAAGTCTTCCTCACGTATACTTTCATTCGGTCTTGGTTCTGCTGCCGTTGCGCTGATTTCCAGCACATCCCTGCTCTCCTCTTCCTCTTCCTGTTCCTCCTCTTCACGCTCTTTGTTGTTGGAAATTCTCGGGAATGTGAGGAACGGGAGACAGGCTACGAATAGGAGCGCACCGGCGATGAGGTAGCCACCCCACCACATTCCAATCTGCTTTCCGTCCGCTCCCACCACTCCTGACGGAACGTTGAGAAAGTAAGCTCCAACTAGGAAGCCCAACACTGGTCCAAAAGCTGCCATCGCGTATATCGTCCCGATATACACCGATGATGAATCTGCCGAAACGTGGTCGTCGACATAGGTTATCCCAAGGGTGAACAGTGGGGACCCTCCGCATCCAAGCAGCAACTGAGCAAGCATAAACAGAATGAGAGGATGACCGTAGCCCTCCTCATGTTGAGAACTCTTCGTTGTGATTTTCCCGTTCTCATCAACAGTCTCCACGGTGCATCCGTAAGACATGAGCTCTTGCTTGGTCACGCTAGGGTAATGTGTTGATGTATCGTTTGCGTGATGAGAGTTGTCTGTGCTGCCCCCATTATCAGATATAAACCGAGAGGATTGGGGATTCGCAGAGTGGCAAATTCCATTCCGCATTTCTGGTCGCATAGTCGCTAGCATCAGGGCTGTTGGGAATTTTGTTGATGTGCTGTTACCGGCGGCGAGGCTCATTTGCTCTAGCTGTCCTGGCTGATTGTGAGCTGGAGTAAGAAATTCGGGAAGTGTGAATACCACGCAACCCACAACCATCACTAGAACGCCTACTGCAATCCACCTGGGAATGTGTCTTTTTGCGCCGAGATAGCTGACGAACATGACAGTAATGACATTGCCCATTTCGTAGGAACTCGCCACCATTCCCACAAATCTGGACTGGATTTCGAACCTGGACTCGATCGTAGTGATCACAGAGTTCACATACCCAGACGCCACTGCCTGCTGGAGAGTAACGAGAATTGCAAGGATAAACACGAAAAACTTGATGTTTGCCAATTTCTGGAAACACTTAGGAAGCTTGCATGGCCCGAAACCGCATTCCATCGAGTCCAAAATGTCGTGGAGATTGTCTTCCTCTTTCCCTTTCTTACGTTTCTTCCTCTCCTTCCGCGTTAGCCTCAGCTCGGAGTCTGTTATTGACTTTTTCCTTCTGAGATCTGACCCATCAGTGGATGTCGTGGTTGGGGAGAGTGGACTTAGTTTTCCGGTAGCTAACACCACTTCCGGGGACAATGGTCTTGGCTTCTCCCCTGCTGCCGTAGCTTCAGGTGACAAGCTGCGTAGAGGAGGAGTGTGATGATAAGGATGGTGAGGTGTTCCGGATGAAGCTGCTGCGTCCAGCTCCCGAAGAGACGACCATGCAACAGCTCCCATTCCCACCATTGGCAAGCAGCCTGAGAGCGCCCTTCGATGGCCTTTCTGCCAATGGGAGGAACTGCTGCTCGTCGACGTTTGGAGAATTCCATGGTGGCCTGTGTTTGGATGCGATGGCCTCGCCTCCAATTGGCTGTGATGGATACCAGACTGGTGGGGAGGGCTAATTGGGCCACCATATGAATGTCCTCGTCGGTGGCCTCTATGCCCTTTGTAGTGCTGATGACTATGTTGGCCAGATTGTATCACAGATGCGGCCGTGGACGTAATTGAGCCTGAGCCAGGCGTAATGCATGAGGTGGCCACGACGGAAGAGGTTATTGGAGCGGGAGGGGCACTACCACCACCTCCTCCTCCGCTGTTCTGTAAACCCTGTTGACTCTCTGGAGTAGTTTGACCAGTGGACGACATGGCGGCATTGTATCGCTGTATAGTTTGTCCAAGACGTGAGGACATTTCTGCAAACGAAAAGAACTCAATTCAGCTCACTTACATTATTGGCACCTTCATAAACAAAAAAAAATTCCGTCATTCATTCCCTACTCGTCGACGAGTGTGGGAGAGAGCTTCACTCGTAGTACGAAAATCCTTCAATTATGGTAATAATACCGTTTTTTGATCGTTCCTCGGCACACTTTCTCTGTGCCTCAGAGGGAGACTCACTACCTTGCATTCCGTCATCCCACTCCTCACTCGAAATTCTTCATGACAATGATTTAATACGCTCTAAGCTATAGACGACTTCAATTCCGCCTCACCCTATTGTACATTTTTTTTGCAGTTCCTTGCGTTTTTAGCACCACAAAATAATGCGCAAAATGCTTACAGGAATTTGCTCATTGACATGGTTCATGCATGACACATGAGTCTGATTATTTCATTTGCAATTTTTATATACGACTCGCAATTCTATTCTTGCTCTCGTGCCCTTTTTTCTTGTCAAGCCCACGAACTTATTTAGGCAGCTGAGAGCTGCCCACACGCTACGCTACATTTGCCACCTGCATAAAAAAGTATTCTTTATCTGAACTGCATGCTTGAATTATTTTTCTATTTTGAACGCTTCTCTTGTCTCTCTGAATTAGAAAAGGTGAAGTGTATCAAAATATTAAAATCATGACTCTTTTCTGTAGGCACGTCACTCCTTCAAAACATTAACTGAAGCTTTTGTGGCCTGTAGCAAAAAAGTTATTAAACTTTGCATGAACTGTACGAAAAAAAATATTTCAAAATTTCTTTGAACTTACCTGTTTTCTATAAAAAACGAAGGGTAGGTAAAAGTCAAGCAAAAAGTTGATTTTTTCGCCTGACAGTTTATCGACTAAATTATGACAAGTTTTAGTCTTAGTCTTGAGAAGGTCCTTTGACCGATTTAGAGAGATCCTCAAAGTAAAAATTGATCACAAAGGTAAAAACTCCTTTTTATTTATTTTGCGTTGAGTTATGTCACACATTCCCCCACTCGCAATTTTCTATTTAGGACACGGTTGTTTACGTAGCTCCCTTTTTTGAGGATAGGTTACCCCACTTCCCCATAAAATAGTGTAATAGGCTATTGTCTCACACTTTCCCCTTTAAATTTTTTATGAAGGCCAGGAGAAAATTTGTTTGTCGACAATTGACAATTTACCAAAGGAAAATAAAAATATTTCCGGGGAAGGAAGGCCAAACAACACGGAAAAATTGTTTTAGTTTGTTTCCTGGAACTGCACCTGGAACATATATTTCACTCCAGTCAATTCTTCTGCAGAGGGTGACGTGACACTCTTCACATTTCCGATTCTCTTTTTTTTTCACTCCTTTCCCACCTACTCTTTAATTTTTAACGAGATAACGAGAGATTGATGATGACATAACTGTAGTAAGGAAAGCAAGGTCAGCCACAAAAATGCAATAAATATTCCTTCTCGTATTATCGCTCCGCCACTTGCTGCCTTTGTCTAGCCCGAGTTCTCTCCAAGACGAAGTATTTATGTAAAGTAGAAATTATCCCACACGACTTAATTTAATTAGCACAGCAAAACTTATTTTATGTAAGAGTTCTCACTCAAAGTTTTTTTAATACTTTTTGGTCATTATCAAATCCCAGTTAAATAAATCCGCTTAAAAATGTGATTTCATAAAAAGTGACAGAGTGTGCTTATTAGGTACCAAAGCTTTGAAGCAATCGCTCTGGTCTGGTTTCAACCTTTCAACTCAACTCAATATTTTTTTTCACTCGACAAGCTTTTGCTTTGTGGTTTTTCTCTGTGGCCCTCTTCTCCCTCTCCTCATCATTTTGTAATAGTATCAGCCATTCCCATTCATTTATGCTGAAAAGAAATTATTTTCTCGCAACGTGTGCAACTTTTTTTTTATATTCTAGCCTGGATACATGCTTAATCATTCTTTCTGATTGCATTGTCGCTCAGTGTGCTGAGTAGAAGTATTCAGAAGCTTTTTAGTCTCTAAACCATCATCACATCGCATCGGTTCCATAAAATAAAAGTAATAGTCAATAGCAGTGGCAGAGAACAAGTTTTTGACATCCAATCCAGCCCCACTAAAATGGAGAAGGATTCGTTTAATGTTACAATATAAAAATATATATTTTTTCACATTTTGTTTCCGTCTTTACATATATATTTCGTGCACTCCTTTACCTTTCTAGTTTTATTCCCCGCGCTTGGAGTTGGAGTAGCACAGTCTAGCTCTGGCTATGAAATATGAATTGCTCCTTTTTAAAT
>JAHZND010003520.1:0-26014 GCA_027744115.1 Acrocyrtus sp. NNG-2020 | reverse complement strand
ACAAAAAAAAGTTCACTGGATCAGTGTTTATTTGGGAGGATAAAGAGTGATGAAAGAGACTTGCAGTTGTAAATAGATCTTTTTAAGAAAATGTAGCTAAGGCGAATGGAGCCAGCAAAAGGAATTCCATACTTGAGGCGTACATGTGCAAAGGAAATCTTTTTTTAGGTAGCTACACACTTAGCAGCATGCACATTCATTTCTTTCAGGTTGCAGTTTCTTGAAGAATGAAAGGATTTTTTAAAAGTGCATTTTACAGTAGGTGGAATATCAGAGAACAAGACATACCATTTAAATTTTTTTTGTATGATGACAGAGCATACCTATCCATGTAGCACCTTTAAATTTTGTTAAACTCTAACAAAGCTCACAATTTACACCCCGATATTCTCGGTATTCCCTCCCTCGCACACAATGAAGCACAATGTCTTTTTCACGAAGAGCGCATAAAAATTGGGTGAAAAAAATTATCCTCGCATTTTTAAGTGACTTTGACAATGCTGCTGGTTATTTACAGCTAAACAATATTGAGCTGAGCAAATGGCCCTTTACATATCGTCAGCGTGTTTAAAGGGTGAATAGGTGTGTGCCTAAGTGCACGAATTCCATATTAAAGTAACACAATAACTTTGTTTTTCAGGTCCTTCCTTACAGTGAGCTTGACAGTGAAGGAGATATAGCAGTTGAAAGGTGTAAACTGCAAAAATTTTAGTGGAGCGAACAAAGGGCACCTTGTAGTAGAAATTAGCCATTGGTCTGTAGTGCCCTCGTAAAAGTGGATGTGGTTGAGAGTGATCCTGACAAAATAAAGTGGGATTAAGAAGAGAAGAAACTCAGGAGAAAAAGTCTAAAATTGGACATTTAAGCTGGTATGATAGAGAGATCTGATTAGTCATCCAAGTTGTGTTGAGATCAAAGGAGTGTGCAGTGTGATGTGCAAACCTTGTTGGAGATATATTTTTGATATGGAAGAAAACTGAGCAGAGAAGAACTGGGTCTGAATTTCATCCTTTTCACGCTGAGTTGTAATTTCTGTATTCTGTAAAAGTGGAAACAACTACAAGAGTGCAGTCACAGTCTGTCATAATTGACATATTTGTGTCGTCTCGTGTGGTTGAAAGTAAAGTAAACCAGAAACGAAGATAAGTTCAAAGAAGTCACTCGCTCTTCGTTAAATATCCAAAAAACAACGAAATTATCAAAAAAAGATTAACTTTTTATGCTGAGAAGACTGTGCTGTTTTTATGTGAGGAACACAGTCAAGATTGTTTTACTGGGTCAGGCAGTACAAAACCTATTGAAGTGAAATGAGTGACAGAGTAAAGTGGCTTGCTGATTTGTGGACATTTGTATAAAAAAAAGTTTGTTGAGTTCCTTGAAATTCTCTCCTATTCTGGGAACCTACTGCGTGAAAAATCTTTTCATCTTACTAATCTCGCTATTCTCCAAGTCTCCACTAAGTTACGGACTACTATACAGCGAGGGGGAACGTAACTCCACGTGGATACTACAGAAAAACGGATCCGCAAAATTTTCACAAGATATAATTTAGAGAAATTAGAAACTGCCTTCCAATGAAGCCCCTTGTATTTCAAAAAATGGAGTACTTCCGGTTCGGACTGCCACTCGGCGTGGCACTNCTACAGAAAAACGGATCCGCAAATTTTTTACAAGATATAATTTAGAGAAATTAGAAACTGCCTTCCAATGAAGCCCCTTGTATTTCAAAAAATGGAGTACTTCCGGTTCGGACTGCCACTCGGCGTGGCACTCATTTTGAGTGCTATTGTGGAAACGACAATTTCCAGCTACGAAGTCTATATGGATGTAGTCAGCGTTTTTGTAATGCACTGGGACTCTCCGCTATGGGAGATTCTAAGTAAGACACTAAAATTTCTAGCCGTGCAGCGGCCAATACCTATATCTTTGCCTATGCCTGTCTCGGGGTAAACTGATTCCAAAATAAAAATTATTGCATCTAATTTCTGAATCTATTAAAATATTTTTTCGTAGACACATGGACTGTGATGCTTCTCAATACAATTCTCTTCCTTCAAGTGATAGCCGATATAGTATGCCTTTGGGTGGGAACAATAATCATGGTAAATAAATGCGCCACGTTTTTTGCGAGCATATTTCTACACAAATAATAATCAATCAAGCTCAGAAGAACTGTAAAATTATGCCATACAATTTTTTCAGGGACACTGGATTGCGCTCCTTTTGTTGGATAATTATGACATCTGTAAGTGTGGTTACCTTGAGTGTGGTCTGGGCGCACCACGTGATTTCCCTAAGTATGGAAGGTCAATTTGCAAGTGCGATATGGAGTGCCTTTTACACAGTTAGTACAATTTTGATTTATGATAAAATTTTATAAAATTTTATAAATTGTAATTAAATTAATTAAACTGTACTAGGTGACTATTTACACTCTGTTCTACGCCTACCTCATGTTCATTGCAAGCCAGTGTCTAAGACACTTGAAGGATCAGCTTTTGGAAGAAATCCAGCCAATCGGAAAAGGATTCGGCTGTGTTTGGAGGTACTTTGCAAGGAATGCAGCTGTAGGTGCCCAACTTCTCCTGTCCACGGAAGTGGTAAGTAAACCCAAAACGGAAGTATCCAGCCAATCGGAAAAGGATTCGGCTGTGTTTGGAGGTACTTTGCAAGGAATGCAGCTGTAGGTGCCCAACTTCTCCTGTCTACGGAAGTGGTAAGTAAACCCAAAACGGAAGTAGTGAAAACTCTTTTATTGCATGGGAATTTGATTCGACTTTGCAAGGTTTTGGTTATGATAAAAACAGGATGAAATTGATAATTTTGTGTGCCCTTGCAGGTTCTAAACATGTACTTCTTCCTGAGCAGAAAACTTCCGCCGGTTCTTTTCAATCGTTTTTACTCCGGACATGAAAGTAAGCTTATTTCAGCATCATTTATTAAAATAGAAATGACTTAGCTTCTAGCTGCTTTTGTATTAATTTTTGAATATCAATCAATTAATTTGGAATTTGCAGATGACTTATCTGCTGCAATTATTTTGGAAGAATATGTCATCCGCGTTGTTCGACTTGTGCTTGCAATTGTTGGCATTGTCTTTATCTACATGGTAAGCTTAATGTTACAGAAATGCAAGAAGGCTTTTTTTGAATGTTTAATTTCCAGTCCTGCAATAATTTCTATTGATATTTTCTTCAGAACAAGCAAAAGTGGATGAAGTACTGGTGCATATCCTACGTTGTTCCTCTTGCGGCAAGTTTCCTTATCTTCTTCTACATGGCATTCGAATGGCTGGCGGAGCACGAGATTTTGACATACGGCTTTTTTATCTTCTTTGCTGTCAACATTTCCTTCAGATTCATTCTGTTCCTAGTTTGCCTCACATACTCACACATTCAAGACTCCAGCCCTTTCTCATTTGTCGCAGAGTACAATTAAATTGCTCTAATAAACATGTACTTTCTCAGTTTTATAGTTTTCGTCCTGTGTAATGTGTAATAATGTAATATTGTAAACAGTGAATCAAATGCAGTTTAGACAGTCTGTTTAAAAGTAGGTTGAAGTATAGCGATAGATTTTAGTTTTCTTCCCCATGACCTAGACACTGATGTATAGTAGCTACTTCTTTTAACTTTAAGGCAGTTAATTTGTCTCTAATTGTTTTTATAAATTTTTGCCTTCGAAGATATCTGTAACTTTTATATTTTCTTGTAGATTTTATCCTACTAATTAGGGAAATATGAGTATATATGATTATGTAACTTTAAAACTAGTTAACATTTTCTTTTGGTTTTTATGTAGTGACTAGTTTCTTAATGGAGATTTTTAATTTTTTTAAAAAGTTAAGTTTGGGTTTAAAAAAGTCAAAGGTAAATTACAGGTTGGCACGTACGTTGCTAAAATCATACGGGTGTGCACCTGAACTAATGTCAAAAGCAACTTTATAATTGTTAAAATATCCGTCGTATCTATATCCTAAATTGCGTAAATTAGGTTAAACAATTAAAAATGTATTCTAAGTGCCATTTAAATTCTGAACTTATGGGAGAAAAGGCATGATCTTACACCAAATGCATATATGCTGTTATGTAAGGTGCATTTTTGAGTCACAAAGTACTAGCAATGACGGTTAGTTTGTAATTATTGCCATATTTTGTTTTCCGAAAAATTAAAAAAAAATTACAAAAAGAGGACGAAATAATAACACAATAAGTAAGTAAATCAAGTTGTTAACTTGTACGGTACTGTATATAAATACTTCAGACGAAGAGGCGCAGGAGCCTTGTTACAGAAGTACGAATAAATAAATAAAGTGAAAACTCGTTTGTTTACTTACCAGTGATATAGATATACAGTGATTTGGTTTATTTAAAACAATTAAACAATAATGAAGTGAATATCTTCTCTTGAACAGTTATACATTTAGGAGTGCACACTTCACAATAATCATTCATTACTCATACAGATTAAAACTTTCTGTTTACTGCGAAGCAATAGCAAATCGTTTTCTTTCATACAACCTACAACTGTCACTGTCAGACAATCATTATCACTTGTGACCACAATATAACAGGAAATAAATTCTAAATATAAACAGAAAACGAACAACAGAAACCATTTCAACAATCATGATACTGTTTTTTAAACCTTAATTTTTAAAATGTTAATGTATATTATGTGTACTATTCATGCTATAATAATGCAAATTAACTAACTTTAAGTACAGTCAAATTAGATAATATATCTGAAGGAATCAAACAATGTGGAAATTCTGCTGTAACTTATCAGTATCACTGCATGAACAAAACAAACTTCGTCGGTTTTTCTTAATCCTAACATTAGTATGGCTTTTGGAAGGGCATTCGACCACCAAGATTACCACCAGATCCTGGGCCACCAGGTCCCACACCGCCAGCACCACTTGGTCCTCCTCCTCTACCGGTACTAAGATGAGGTCGCGATCGTCGAGCACTTTGATTTTGTCCTCCTCTCATTATCATCATCGGTCTATATCCTCTTAGCATTGGAGGCATGATGTGCCCCTGATCTGGTTGAATCATATGACGAACAGGCAGTGCTCCACCTCGGCTTCCCATCATTCCCCCTCTCATAACCCTTGATGTTGGATTGGAGGATGAGGAACTAGACGGTTGATCCCAAACAATTGGAGTGGGTCGAGGGCGACCACCCTGATGATGGTGGTGATGGTGATGCTGTTGTTGTTGTTGCTGTGGCTGAGGAATAGGCTCTTTCTGTTCTGTGGGGGGGTTTGAAGCATTTGATGATGGAGTGGGACTAGCAGCACGTGACGACGTCGAAGTGGAAGGGTGTTGAATAATACCAATGTGTGTTGACGTTCCAGCAGCTACTGGAACTTTATCTTCATCACTTGATGTTACATTGGATACTTCAGAATGTGTGCTAGTTCTAGGCTGCGAACCCATCGCTGTAAGCCTAGTAGCTTCTACAGTCCCTTTGGAAGCTCCTTCTAGTGCAGCTTGAAAATTCATTCCAGATGAAGACTCCATTGCAGATGTTACTGTAATTGCAGGGACATCACTTCCTGATACAGATGTAATTGAGCTGCTAGTAGGCTGGACGTCTACGACTACCGCAGTTGAAATCCCTTCTTCTTGGGCAGCATCGTCATCATCTGCTTGCATTTCATGAGAGAGCTCGACACCTTCGACTTCACAAAAAATTTATTGTTAGATAATAAACACTAGTTATGTTTATTTTATTATCCACTCTATGTAACTCTATTTAACAAAACCAGAGAAAACAATTATTAATTACCCGGAGGAGACACTTGAAGTGGTGTGCTAGGGACACTTCTTCCCGTAGTCCCATTTCCACCGTCATCATAACTTAAAAAATCCATTCTAGTATCTTCCAAACCTAGTCAATCAATAATTATTTAGAATTCCTCTGGTTCTCATATTCAGTAATGATGTATTTTATTTTAGAAATTTCGGTTCTCTCCTACCTGTCCCTCCCGAGCTCGACGCACTTGATGCTCCATGTACACTACTGCTACTTCCTTCATTTGCTGCAAGGGAACTAAATGTAAATCTACCTCCAGGTTGCATCTGCGGTGAACTTACTGCTTCAGCAAAACCATCACTTCTTCTAGGAACATATAGCGTTGGTGTTCCAGGAACAATGCTATCGTCGACATCCTCAGAGTACTGTAAATTGAACAATAATGAGAGAGATTGAACATCTTATTAGAGCGATCTTTTAACAAATACTTAATAATGACATCGATCGCTGAGCGCAATTTAGCAACAAACCTGTCCAGAAGCGAATGATGGTATTGACGGTGTAAATATCTGCTGATGCTGTCGTCCAAGCATTGGGGACACTCCCCGTCCTGCAGGGGACACTCGCATCGGAGAAGTAATAGTAGGTGCCCTGCTAAGGCTAAGCTCTCTTGCCGGTCTAATTGGGCTTCCAGCAGCTGTTGGAAGTGGTGCTACTGCTATTGGCTCCAGTGGTATTTCTATAGTACGAATACAAATTATTAGCATTTTTTAATTTTTAAATCGCCAATCATCATTATGCATACTTACAGCAAAGCTACATATACACCGATGCGATGCACTTTTTTATATAATGTATTACTACTATAACCAAATCGGGATAGAGATTAAATATTCGTACCTCGTAAAGAGACGTCGTCATCTCCTTCATCATCTATACTTTGTTCCGCTTCTCTCAGCTCATGCTGCTGATTTCCTTGATCTTGAGAATAATCTATTGGAGTTCATGAAGAGAAAAGTATTTTATATTAATGTGAATTTTAAAGTAAAATTTTTAATTTAATTAGAATTGGGTCCTAGTAATGACGCAAAAACTAGCAACTTCATTGAAACTTAAACTTACCAACGGGATTTAAATTAGAATCATTAGAGTCTAAAATATCTTGACTGTCATCGTGACCATCGTGAACTTCACGAATATCATTGTCGTCATGCTCTAGACTTTCTGCCTCTCTCCCTTCGTGCTCTTCCATTTCTTCATAGTCCACATGAATTTTCTTCCCATCCTGTCCATCGTCATCTCCATGATCATCATCGTCGTCATCAACATCCTAAAGTTTAGAACGTAGAATAGAATTTAATATGAATGCTGAGCCTAGAGCCTATCTATTTTTACACTGTGACCAGCCAAATCCCCAACCTAAACATAAGTCATCAATCAGCCATATTAAATCATTAAATATTCGAAGGACTTACATCCTCCTCGTCCATGAGATCTTCTTCGTCGTCAGGTTCTTCTTCATCTACGACGTCCTCTTCCTCTTCTTCGATGTCTTCCACTTCTTCTTCCTCAGTTGGAATTGACTTATTCTGTAAAGGATTTTAACAAATCGTTAATTCATTTATTTTATCATCATCAGTCATTTATCATGACCACGTTCTAACTTACTCCTCGACTGGTCGTAGCCTTAGATAATACACCGCTTCCGCTACCACCATCTTCATCATCCGACTCAATAACAATTACATCTGAGTCATCGTCATCATCATGACTCCGGCCAGCAGCAGAACCTTTCATGGTTGTCGTATCTGAGCGTTGCACTTGGTGAGTATCATCAACAGCGGAAGACGATCCCTGATCTGCTTCACGTTCATCTTCCTCTTCTTCCTCTTCTTCTTCCAGCATTTGGTCATTGCTACTTTCTTGCTGTCCTAACGCCTCAGCTTCTCTGTCAATGGACCCCATTACTCTGGTTCGCTTTGTATCTGGTTCGTTAAGAAGGTCTTCCTCTTCATCGTGATGACTATGATGTGGATCCTAAGAGCATAATAACAGTGATAGTGGTAATAGTTGCTTTTCTACTGGCACATACTATAATAAAACTCAACTACTGTTACTGAAAAATAACTTACATCTCTCAATCTTTTGGTACTGGACTGGGACGGTCTCAAAGAAGAGCTGGATGGGCTAGGCTCCTCTGTACCGCTGCTGTTTCCTTGTTTAGAAGACCCGGGTTGTGGCTGCTGATGCTGCAAAGTACTGCTACTGGACTGCTGCACATCGTGCTGTTTGGATCTCAAAGGAGCTACACTCAAAATATTTTGATGAGTCGATCCTTCAGACGAGGAAACCTGCTCAGATGAGTCTCCCATTTCAGATTCCTCCAAAATCTGTGTTGCACTTGAAGTAGAAGGATCCTGATGCCCAGGCTGAGTGTCATTGTTACTTCCAACTCCCGCTGATGGTCCACTTCCACTAGCACTGCTGGAAGACGAGGTCCCCTGTTGCGGTTGTGAACTTCCCGTTTCACCCAATGTGGCCATACCATGTTGAGATGAAGCTGGTGTTACGCCACTGGCGGATCCAGAGTTTGCCCCAACAACAACATTGACACTTCCGACTGCTACAGGTGCTACTGTAACAGTTGGCTGGACAGCAGCTGCTTGTCTAATTTGACTGGAAATAGGAGCTGAGCTACTACTACCAGCAGGGTTCACCACCATCTGGTGCAACTGCTGTTGTGGACTTGACTCCGGGGCCGAAGCAGACGACTGATCAGGTGTGGAAGTACTAACCTGAGCTTGACTAACTGGCGCTACCACAGCTGCACTCACAGCACTCTGGACATTACTTGAGGATGCCTGTTGGTTATTTTGAGTGGGCATTGCACTAACTAATACCTTTCGAACCATGGCTATTGGCCTGATACTAGCAGTAAGTGGTGGTCTTGCAACAGGTCCAGGCTTCGGCGCAGTTCCAGGAATTGGACGAATATTTGCTTTGGCCTTTTCCACCGGAAGAACCTTTTCAGGACTAACTACCTTTGTAGTTTGACTTTGAAGCTTGTATCGATTTTCCACCGCAGCTAAGCGCTGTTTCAACATATCCAGTTCCTTCTTCTGTTCCTCATTCTTTTGCTGCATAGTCACAATTACATCTGATGCACTACCGGAAGCACTCTCTGTCGCCATTTTTAAGTCCTTGTTTTCCTTCTCCAATCTGCCAATGCGTCCCTCGTACTGCGACTTTAGGGCAGCAAATCGACTCGTAGTTTCATCGGCTGACACCTCCAATGTGGATATTTTTGTACGAGCTTCACCTAACTCTGCTTCAATTTCTGTCTTTTGGGCTGTGGTTGCATTGAATTTTTCACGAAGTGACTTCAGAACATTTTTCAGTCGTTCATCCTGACCTTGATTTGCTTTTGCAGCATCTGCTTCCTTTCTTAGCGACTCGTTTTCATCCTGCAGCTGCCTTATTTGAACTTCAAACTTACTATTTTCCTCCCTCAAATTCTCCAGATTATCCCCGCCCAGAGAACCTTCCATAGTTTCCTGGCTTCCAACAGCAGAGCTAGGCCCGGCTCCTCCAGCTTCTTGCTCCTTTTGCAAATCTTCGTACTGCTTCTTGTATTTTCTCGCAATTCCTTTCACTGCTTTTACAGTATTTCTCTGTTCCTCCAGCAGTTTATTTACATTTTCGAGCTCAGCATTAAGCGTCTCAATAGTTTCATCCTTTTCAACTTGTGCATTCTTCACACTGGACACTTCCAGACGAAGACCTTGGTTGTCTCCACGTAATTTATCTCTTTCTTCTACAACCTTCTTCTCTTGTTCCTGTTGAACTCTCTTCTCATTTTGCAGGGTTTGATTATTCTGTTGAAGTGCAGAGATTTGCTGTTGTAACAATTTCACTTGCTGTAGCTGTCTTGTAACTTCCATTTGCTGTTTCTTGCCAGACTCCTGAAGTGATTGAACTTGCTTTAACATGCTGTCATTTTCAGTTTGCAATTTCTTCATTTCCTCAGGATTTACTTTGTTGCTCTTTTCCAATAAAGTAGAAGCTCTTGCTTTCCATCTACTAACGTCCTGCCGCAGTCCAGTGTTTTCATTAAGCAAAGCCTCGCATCTACTTTCTAATTCAGATGACTTTTCCCTCAAGGGCCCAATTTCTACTTCCAGTACCCCCGATTTCTCCCGAAGTTCTTGCAATTCCTTGACAGCATTGTCTTTCTCCTCTCGTAACATCCGGTTGCTGTCAGTGAGGGCACTCAATGTCTCCACTTTCCTCAATAGGTCCGCTTGCTTTGCAGATGTGATGATGCTTACATGGGATCTGTCCTGCAGCTCTCTGATTTCCTTCCTCAAATCATCAGATTGTTTCTCCAAGTGCTTAACTTGATTTTCACGTCGAGAAACTGCAGCCTCTGCCATTTCAGTCTTTGTTTTGGCAATTTCCTTTTCGCGTCGAAGGTATCTGATTAGCTGCAGCCACTGCTCGGAACTCTTTTGACTATCTTGTTCTGCACTTGATTGTGCTGCAGGATCACCTCCTTCTCTTTCCATATTGGCAGCTTCCATCCTAGTCGTCAAATTAATGATTTGATCTTGCAAGGATGTATTCAAGGTTTCAAGCTCCTCTTTGCTTTCCTGTAATCTACTCAACTCGTTATTTAGGCCAATTTCCTTATTCGCCCAATCAGCTACAGCTTGACTCAACTGATTTTCAGCACTTCTACGAGACTGCTCTTCCTCGGTAACTCGTAATCGTACAACTTCCAGTTCGTTCTTTACATCATTCAAGCTGTTAACATTTTGACCGTGCGCAGCAATTTCCTTTTCATACTTTTCTTGTATGTCCTTGTACAGCAAAACTTGCTTCTCCAGATCTGCCTTAATTTGAACACCTTGCTGAGTGGCCGACTGCAACTTGGAATTGGCAGCTTGTAAGTCACGACGCATTCGATTAATCTCCTCCTCCAGATTGACAGTTTTTAATTCCAAGTTTCGGGAAAGGGCATCTTTTTCGTCTTTAAGAGAAGCTCCCTCTCTTTCAGCAGTGTTCAGTCTTCCTTCCAAGTCTCTGATTATATCATCCTTTCCTTCAAGTCTTTGCTGTAGTTCTTCTGTCAGTTGCTTTGATGTTTCAGTTACCACCGAAATCTGGCCTTCGATGGAAGAGCAAAGAGTTCGGTATTCATCAGCACTCTGCCTTGCAACCAGGAGATGTTGGCTAACTGTTTCGTTTTCAATCTTTGCATCTCGTAGTTGAGTTTGTAAGTCCTTGATTTGTCTCTCGAGAGCAGGAATCGTCACTGGCTGGTTGCTCGAGGCATTTACAGTTTCAATAGTTGTATCAGACAAAACCTTTACCTGCGATTGGAGGTCTTCAATCTCACCACTGAGGCGGGCAATAGTTGCTTTTGAGTTTTCCAGTTGTTCCTTGGTAACTTGCAGGGAGTCCTGGTCGTTTCTCAGCCTTTCAATCAGTTCCTTGTTGGCAGATTCCCAGGAAAAGACAGCCTCTTTGAAACGTTCAGTCTCAGTCGACACCTTCCGTCTTAAAATGGCATTTTCCTTCTGCAAACTATCAATCTCATTCTCCAGCTTGGTCTTTATCGCGGAATTTGACAACTCTAAGCCATTCTTGATTTCTTGGAGGTTAAGACGTAACATTTGCTGCGTACTCTGGTCTCTCCTGAGTAAATCTCGTTCTGCTTGAAGCCTGGAGTTTGTGTCACGGTGACCATTTCGTTCCTGTGTCATACTGTTCAATGCTACTTCAGTTCTTGCCAATTTCTGTTGTGCAGTTGAGAGCTCAGTCTTGAGAAGGTCTAAAGTCTGTTCCAATTTCAGAGTAGTTGCGCTATACTTCTTATTACGTTCCTCCAAAACATTAATATTCTTCTTGTAAGTCTCAAGATTAGCGTTATATATTTTGGTTCTCTCATTGTTATAGTCGACTTGAGATGCTAATTTGGCATTTTCAGTACGCATTTTCATTACATCATCGCGCAGTTTTTCAGTCTGATCCACTGATAATTTTTCATGCTCTCCTCGTTCCTTCTTATAAGTTTCATGTTCCTCCTGTAGGGACTTATGAGCTGCTCGCAAACTTTCATACTGCCTCTGAATTTCCGCTAGTTTATTAGCAGTTCCAGGATCAGTTACTTTTGCTGGAGATTTTTGTTGTTTTAACATATCTGCTAGGGTATCCCGTTGTTTGCTTACACTTTCGAGTAGTTTGTCCTGCGTCATTCTCTTTTCACGAAGTACTTCAAGTTCTCTCATTGCTTCTTGGAAGGAATCCTTAATAAGTTGTAATTGGTTTTCATGCGCCTCCTTTGTTGCTTTTTCTTGACTTTCGGTCAATTCTCTCACGACAGCGAGTAATCTTTGATTTTGCATTTGGAGTTCCTCTATATTTTTAAATGTTACCAAACGGTCTGACACAACTTGCTGTGCCGATGACTCAATATCCGGAACCTCTGCAATACCACTGGTCACTGGAGTTCGGGAGGCAACTGCACTGAAATTTCCTCTTTGGACTTCTGTTTCTTTGAGAAGAGCTCGAACCTGCATTGCTAAATCGCTTAGCTGAGCCCTAAGTCGGCTGTTTTCTCTTTCTAGTGCCCCTAAGGTTTTGGTTAGCTGTGCACTTTCCGACTTTGCTTTTCCGCTTTCACGTAACGACAAGTCCAGTTGATTTTGGATTATTTCTAGCTTCTCCACATTCTTTTGATTCTTCGTTTTCTCCTTTTCAAGCTCAGGTCCCTTTGTTTCCAGTTCCTTTATCAGTTCATTCACCATTTCATTCAGTTTTACCGTTTCTTGTTTCTTAATTATAACCTCATTGCATAGATCATGATACTCGGAATATATTTGAGTTAGTGACTTGGTGTTTTTAAGCATGTGTGTGGCTGCAGCAGCCGCTGGACTTAAACTGTGAATCATTTCATCTGTCAACCCTTTACTTTGGAAGTTTTCGATTAGTTTACTGGCATTGTTTAATTCTTTCTTGATAGCAGTAATTTCCTGATCACGTTCTGCAACCTCGTCCTGGTAGCCCTTACATGTATTGATGAACTTTGTTTCTAGTTCACCGTATTTGTTGGTAGCGTTCTTCAATAAATCTTGTAAGCTACAGACTGCATCTTCGAGCTCTTCAACTTTCTTGGATGCCTCCTCACTAGATTCATTGTAGAGGTCAGCAATTTTTCGCTGTGCAGAAAGTTCCTGGCGATAGTTTTCTTGCATTTTTGTTTCAATGTCCTCAGCATCTTTCAGTTTATTAAGTAGATGTTCGATATGCTTTTCGTGAGCCTCGTTGGCCTTCTGAGAATTTTCCAATGATAGCTCTGCTATTCTGATCTGCTCATTCTTTTCTGATAGCTCTGTTGAAAGTTGGAGATACTTAATGTTACTCTCTCTCTGTGAAGTGATAATTTCAGCCTGTTTCCTGTCTAACTCATCAGTCAGCAATTGAACTTGTTTTGCCACCCACTCCTTTTCCTTTTCCAACTGCTTTTCCCGATATTCCAATTCCATATCTTTGCCGGTTAATTCATCCACTTTGACAAGAGCTTCAATTTTAGAAACGGTTGCAGTTTGAAGCTGATCTGACAAATTCTTAATTGTAACAGTCAGTCTTTCTATTTCTTCATTTCTTTTGTTGACCACAAAAACGATTTCGTCTTTCTCACGTGCAGTGATGTCTGCTTTTAGCTGAGATTCTGATGCCTGTTTCTGAAAGTTAAGAGCTGATTCTTCAACCTCAGCAAGTTTGCCGACGGATGTTCTATACTTCTGTACAGTCTCTTCCAGGTTTTTTGACGCTTGTGTAGCTTCAGTTTGAAGGGTCTTGATTTGTGATTCCAACGCAGTAACTGAGCTTCCCAATTTGCTTATTTCGGAATCTTTAGCCGTTGCAAAATTCTGAGAATTGGTAAACACATCTTCGTTCCATTCGTACAGCTTCACTCGAACATTTTCGGGAATCAGTAGAATTTCCTCCTCCGACAAAAATCTCGTCATTGGAACAATGGCCAGTGCTGTGGCAGATGCACCTTCCGGTGGCACCGCCTCCTGACCTTCGGCAGCCATTCTCTATATATCAGAAAAAATATTCCATTTTCATAAATCGTAATAAACCAGCAATTACGTTATAAAATGAACCAAAAAGCTAAAAAAAATATACACGCTACTCTAAAAACACACCTCTTACCTCCACCTCAAATCTTATCCCCAAATTGTGTTCACTTCACGAAGTTATCTAATTATAATTTTACTGCTCACTCCGGTCAATTTCAAAAAGCACCTTCATTCAGTCATCATTGTAGTAAAAAGTTAAATTCACCTCCTATACTCAAAAACTATATTTGATCAATGATCAAAAGTGCTCGAGTCGGCTGCCACTTCGAGCTTTGATTACTACCATTACCAATTACTGGTCCTATGCAAACTAATTAAGTTTATTTTAACTTTCTCCAATTTAGACTATTTATTACTCATCAAGGAAATATTTAAAAAATAATCGTGTACAACAGGAGTTATTATTCCACCAAATTACAATCCCACCGAACCGACGACCGACAACGTAGTTTGCTTCCTGCAACTTCTTTCCACTTTTTGCTTTTAGGCAAGGTAAGCCAAGGTAAACAAAAGCTAGCAGCCAAACTGTACAAAATGCAGTGGCAGTGCAGCAGTCGTTCGGAGAATTCACCCTGATAAGTAGTAAAAGCAGGCAGAAAACGAGTCTAGCAAGTCCAGTCTACAGCCTAGAAATACGAGCAATTCCAAAGGCTGTTGTTGTATGTACACCAATGGAGGTAAACCGTTTTTGTGTGAGCCCGGTTCTCTCTTAGTCTCCTTTTGGGGCATTGAGTCGCAACTGAATGCATCTTGCTAGACCACCCAAGATGTTTCACAGACATCAGATTGAGGCTTGAAGGATTGGGGTTGTCTTTGTTCATCGCTTGTTATGGGCATTGAGAAAAAAGTTGGTTCAATCGTATAGGTATGTAGCATGTATTTATAGTGCATGCACCAGTTATAGAAGTATGATGGGGGTCCTTCCACTAGTTCCCTCCTCCTCCTCCTCCTCACTCATCGTCACTCTATGAAATTAGAATAGCACAATTAATATGCACATTTCGGAACTTCTAAGGTCTTTATGGCCAGATAATCAGTAGGTTTGCTTGTGAATTTACAAAAAAACATGAATGTAGCCCAAGCGCACGCAGGAAAGTGTACTTTACATGCAACCATGTCTAACTTCCTGTTTGGGGATGTGATGCAGAGGTTTGGTGATGCTTTTGTGCATTTTTTATATATGCATTGTCCAGCCATATTGGTTGATTTTACCTTGAGGTACTATTACATCACTTTAGTGGAGTGTGCAGCAGTTTCGATTAAATGTGCGGTGGCCTAATGTCATGCCAAATCTCAACATGAAGCAAAGCAAATACACAGACCATCTCATTATGCTGAAGTGTACACCGTGAAATCGGCTAAACATTTCATTCACTGTAATTTAAAAAAAGAATCTGCATGAAATAGTAGCTTTTCTGCATTTCAGAGTTATTAATATCCGCTTCCTGTCCATTGACTATCAACACAAATACGTAGCTGTGCAGTAACTAGCATTGCATTGGGGTAAAGATTGGTTTGTGGTGAACTGTGCATTGTAGCACAGCATAGGTAAATTAACCTGTAAATAGTAAATGTAGGTCGATGGAATCCAGTTGCGAATTTGATTTCCGACTCTTTTCGCACTATGCATCCATGGAATATTTGTATTATGTAAGTAATAGGGATACCGATGGGAAATATTAAATTCTTTATGAATACATTATATGTACATACCTAGGTACCTTATTGCCTTGGTTTGGTACGCGCTGTCAGATTCTATTCCATGGTGTGGGTGGGTGGAAATAAATATATTGTAGAGTAAACTACTTACTCTGTACTTCCCTGTTTGCAAATACTGCGTCTGCATGCAAAAGCATATTTGGAAGTTTGCAGGAAGATTTAATGACATAACATGCACAATAGGAAACTACCAATACAGATATAGCATTCGGCTATAACAAGCAAAGTACGGATTTCGTACGACAATAGTAGAAATAGGTAAGTAATCATGTTGAGAACAGCATAAAAACAGTCCAGAATTTGGTTGATAGTAGTAGTTCGCATTGTTAAACATTAAGTTGAATTTTACTTGGGACCTCGCGAGTTTTTTAGTTTTTGATCCGAGAAATTACCCAAGAAAAATATGATTAAGCCGGTGTTTTCCTATGGGCTTCAGCCTGGAAGTGCATTTATCCTCATCCTGGTTGTTGGAACGGTAAGACTGATGATATATATAATGTATAAATATCATTTTATTCGTTTCATGTATAAATTGTATTTACGAAAGAACAATTCAGAGCTGGAATTTTTATTTCGATTACAGGTACTTCAACTAATGGTAATTTGTATAGACTACGTTGAGCTTTCTGTAGGAAGAAGCTCCACCCAAAAATATGCTCTAGAATCGGGTAATTCATCTTTCCAACATATGCATTCGGATTTTATAATTCAGCATTTTTAAGAGTTTCCAATCAAAGGCTCAATCGTTTATTAAAAATTCACGTACAGGAGCAGCCCAAGCAATAGCGGAGTTGATTGTATTGGCGGAAATGATTGTAAACATAACCTGTCTCGGTTATGGTGTTATAGTCAGGGTAAAAATTGAATGCAGTAAAAATTTCATCATCGCCATTCGTCAAAATTATGTCCCCGCATTTCAATTATTATTTTCCTTACTCGTTTGCAGGGAATCCGGCCACTTTTAATTACTTGGCTTGTTATTGAAGGAATTCTTTTATTTTTCTGGGAAGTTCAACTAGTTTGGTGGCTTATTGAAACAATTTCGATGCCCGCTGAACCCGATTTCGAGAAAACAGGAATTATCATTGTGCTCCTGTATTTCATTATTTACACAGCATTTTATTACGGCTACGAGATGAATTTGGGTGTCAAGTGCCTCCCATTGTTTTCCGCTACCTCCATCACGGAGCTAGAGCCAATTGGGAAAGGCTTCCGATTTATTGTTGATTACTTCAAGAGCAACGCAAAGGCAGCCGCAAGTCTGGCTCTGATGTTGGAAATTGTAAGGCAGTTTGTCCAAAAAATTTGAAATTAACTTTGTTACGCTATATAAATGAATGCTAAATCAGATTTTTAATGAAAGACACATCATGGAAAATAATTGCAGATGATGAACGTTCATGTATTTATGGATAGACATTTAACACAGTACGGCCTTGGCTATGACTACATGGATGACGAAAGTAATATTTTCATTGATGGCAAATTGCTACGAAGTTGTAATTTTTGCACTAAAAGCTATCCTACGTTGTTCTTTTAGTTGACAGGTCTACAGCTCTTAAAATTGAGGAGACATTTATCCGCTATACTCGAGTAGGAGTTTGCATTGTTGGATTTGTGTTGACGTACAAGGTACCTAAAATTATACTTCCACTTCAAGTTATTTCATCAAAAAATGAAAGGTGAAATTGCATGTAAATTCTAAACCTTTTTTAGGAAAGAAAGCTTTGGATGTTCAACTGGTGTCTCGCTTATCTTGCCGTTTTAACCATCAGTTTTGGAATTTTCGTCTACACAGTTTTCATGTGGAGGGCTGTTCACGCCCTATTAACTTTAGTTTACCTCAGTAGCTTCACCATTAACTTACTATTTAGAACGGGAGTGTTGTATGCATGTGTTCGCTATTCAGATTTCTTTGAGCGCCAGCAGGGACTCCCTTTGTAAAGCAGTTTATGAAAAGGAAAATTGTACTAGCTAGAAAGTCTCAGCTTTTCTTACCAACACATATTTTAAGCACTTCTTTATTTATCCATTTTTGTTTCCCAATTCAAGGTTCAAAAGGATATAGACAGATAGGCATCACACATTATTTTAGCTTTATCAGAATCACTTTTTTGTCCTTTAGTCCAGCTATGCAGACATGCAAAATGAACCGCTGCTGTATACACTTATGTAGTTAGGTACTAATTACTTTCTTTATACAGAACACCAAATTATTACATGTCTAAAAAGCATCTTATTTACGGTTAAAGCAGTCAAATACTGATTGTTGGTCAAGATAAGATCCCCGTTCATTTTAGTTTTCTTTATCACGTGGCACATGAAAGAGAGGTTTCCAGTTTGTTCATTTACCGTGTCACGACATTACACTAATCTACATTTAATTTTCCATTTATGGCCATCCACTTCAGAAAACTGAATTGTTTCCTAAGACTCTTCGGAACACTTTCTACAGTTTCCATTTACAAATTCTACAGAATTAAAAATTCAATATTTTGTTTCTAATCTAATCTACCTACACTGGTGACAGTTTCTACTTCTACTCTGTTTACTACTTTCTCCAGTTTTGTCTACATTTCTAGCCTGAAATAAGACTACTCCACAGTTTCTGTAGCTATGTAGGGATTTTTCGGCGCAACTTACTTTTACGCATTCTCTACCAGCGATGATGGAGAATTTGTCAAATCTGGTCCTTCCGCAAATTTTACTTTCAACGTTGCTTTTGCATCTTCTTCCAACTCAGCTCGCACTGCTTCCTCGTCCTCCTCCTCAATTTGGACTACAGTTGAAGATGGACCTGGAAATGGTCCTGGAGTAGGACGCTGGTCACGAATGATATTTATATAATTATTTGTCAAATAAAATCCCATTTCTTTGAAAAACTCACAAATCCAGATTTTTATACTAACCCGCAGATGTTGACATTTGGAAGAGAAGGATAATGGACTGTCCAAAAGTTTGAAAGTTGTACACTTGGTCGAGCCCTTCCCTCAACTTAACGTTCATGAAAAATGACATCCCGAAAATTGCATAAATAAACATGACCAAAAAGAGAAGCAAACAAATATTGAAAAGTGCTGGGAGAGACATTGCTAATGCAAACAGAAGGGTTCGGATCCCTCTCGCTCCTTTTACTAGTCGAAGAACTCGGCCCACTTTGGCAACCCGGACAACTCGGAGGAGGGTGGGCGAGACAAAGTATTTTGCTATTAGATCGCTTAAAACCATTCCACAGATGGATAGGATGACCACGACAAAATCAAATAGGTTCCACGCTGCCAATATAATTATTTCATACAGATACATTCATAACTTAATAGATGAAGATGACGTAGGAATAATGGGTAAAAAGGTTGGTAGATATACGTAATGATGCCGACTAGGATGTCTTACGTTCTTTGAAGTAGTAATATCTCAGTGCAAAAATCTTCAACGTACACTCGGACGTAAAAATGGCGATGAATATAGCGTTTAAAATTTCCAGGACTTGGTCCCATATCTATTTAAAAAATTGTAGGGTTGAAACGCGAAATTTCACTATATTGTTTGTAAATTAAATTCAAAGAATCTCATTTGCGTACCTTTGTTTGTTGGTAGTGATCCAGCATCATAGTCATCATATTTATCCCTGTAAAAAAGTATTTAAACAATTTACAAAGATATAAATTTGTTTCATTTTGCCCCACATCTATAATTTGCTAAAACTGTTTTATTAACTGTTGGTAAAAAGTATGCACCTATGAACAGCATAATAATCATGTCAAACTTTTGATTCGTTACTAATTCGAACACGACTGCTTGTGGCTTCCACTAGAATGAGAAAAAGAAAAAATGACAACGAGGTCATCTGACAAGTTAGTTTTGTTGCAATACTTAAATTACCAACCTTACCGTTGGACGCGGTATAGCTTTGACAGGCTTTTTTGAGCCCATTTTCTTCATAGCTGCATAGTACTTTTTCTGGTCCTCTGTCATAAACATTTCCATTGATCCTCCGGCCTAGCACAAATATTTTTAGCAGTTTTCAATTATATATCATTGCACTGTATGCATGTTGTGACAAAATTACGAAAGCGCTATTACTCTTATTATTTTCACTCGCCTTCTTCTTCTGCTCATTAAAGTTATCTATAATCACCCCAATAAAGAGGTTAAGCGTGAAGAAAGACCCGAAAATGATAAAGATGACAAAGTACATGTACATCACGAAGTTAGTTTCTCTATGAGGCTGCTCGTCAATATCTCTGGAATCTGTGGCATCATTCATAATTGGAATCCAACCTTTGAAAGTGGCCACTTGAAATAAACATAGATACGCTCTCCCAACGTGGTCAAAGTTCATAACTGAATTTTCCCAAGTGAAATTATTTTTCAGGCATTCCGTTTTGTTGTGAATTATTCTGTAGTCTGGTCTGCTTCCGTCCGTTGGATCAATGCATTTGAAGAATTTCCCATTAAATAACTGCACTCCCATAATGGCAAAAATCAACCAAAATATGAGGCAAACCAGGAGCACATTGAAAATGCTGGGAATGGCCTGTACCAAGGCATTCACTACAATTCTCATCCCCTGCATTCTTGACATTGCTCGCAATGGTCGGAGAGCACGCAGAGTCCGCATTGTTTTAAAAGCCTGAACACTTCCAGCCCCGGCAAGTGCAGCAATGAAGTTAACTAGAGATACCTTCAGAGACCCAACAAATGGCTAATGAAATAAAATGTCAAGTATTCCTTGCAGATAAAAAGAATTAATAAAACTTACCATTACAATTACAAAATCAAGCCAGCACCACGCGTTAGAAAAGTACGCAACGAACCCAAGCGCTAGCCATTTAATACACATTTCAAAAAAGAAAATGACCGTAAAGATCCTATCCATGTAGAACAGTATATCGGTAAGAATTGGATTGGTGGACAGGTATACGTCCTCCAGGGCCAGAGCCAACGACGATAAGAGTATCATAATGATGACCGCAGTTTCAAAATATTTGTTTTCAATCAAGCGATAAGTCTGGAGGCGAATGTTAGTCCATATAGGAAGGAAAGGAGAGTTTTCCAATGCCAGTACTGGAAATCGCTCGTACCATTCCGGAGGAAAACAGTCAGCTGGATACTGGTCCTCTTCCTCCTCCTGTTTCGAGTGCCGGTGCATGTGGTTCATAGGGACCTTTTCGTAATCTTCGTCGTCATCATCGTCCTCCCACTCCAGGTCCTCCTTATTATCACACTCGTCATCTGAGATCGCTAAGTCTCCGTCAAACTCATCGTCACCGATAGTCACGGAGTTCATCTTTTTCCTTGCCTTTGTCGACATTTTTGAGGTTGGGTAGTGAGTGTGGGAGCCGTACGATTTCATGCTGAGGGAGTCCTCTTCCTTCTTTGCAGCTTCTGCTGCTGCAGTGGCTGCTCGCAACTGTTGCAAATTGTTCATCAATCGTTTGGTGCGCATGACAAGACGAGCAGTATCCGCCAACCGGTGTTTCATAACTGGGGGATTTTCCTTCGGTTCAGGGGGAGGTGGTGGAGGTGGAGGAGGGCGAAGTCTGGTTATTATGTCATTTTTGCACTTTACTACTCGGTCTAACTGGGCGGTAAAGAAGTTGCGAACTTTCATTTTCACCCATTTTATAAATCTGCCAATACGAGCGAACGCTTCTGCTAGCTTGTTTGTATCAGAGTCTGCAATCGTAGTGGAGAGATTGGAGGCTCCGAAGCTGCTGAGTAACAAGGCGAGGAAGAGATTCAATACCTGTTGTAAAGGAATGAGTTTCATTTAAGTTGAGAGTTTGATACATTTACGTAGTGGGCTTCTTATTTATGGTTAGCAACGTACGACTAAATTTCCAATGATAACAGTTGCCAGAAAAAACGGCACACAAGAAGTCCCAGTTACCAACATGCAGTCCCACATTGACTCAATCCATTCTCCACATAGCACACGAAATATTATCATAAAGGAATGCCAAAAATCTGTGAAATTCCAACGAGGGAGTTCCTTTCCCGGGAATAAGTGAGTCTTATCTAAACAAACATGTATGTAAATTTTTTAAAATTATATAAAAGGCAGCTGACGGAATGAGAAATTTGAAGGGGGAAGGGACACTACCGTAATAGTTTTTGGAAAATAGTTGCATTCCCATAACTGCAAAAATGAAGATGATAATTATAAGGACGAACACCAAGTTTCCTAATGCCCCCATGGTTTTCCCCATAATACTTATCAGCAAGTTTAGGGTAGGCCAGCTTTTTGCAAGCTTAAAAACTCGAAGCTGTGCAAGAAAAAACAGCTAAAATTAGGCAATTGTAAGCCCAAATTGCTTGCAAATTTCAGCAAACGTTTACCAAACGGAAACTGCGAAGAGCACTGATTCCAGGAAGATTGGCACCTTCAAACATCATTTCCAAAAAGGAAAGAGCAACTGTACAACAAATAAATAATAAATATTCTATGCAATTTTTTCATATCAAACCCAAAAATTTCTTCATATTTTATTCCAGCCAAACCTATAATAAAGTCAAATACGTTCCATCCCACTTTAAAGTAAAACTTTGGACTCATTGCAACCAGCTTCATGGCACACTCAACTCCAAAAATTGAGGAAAACACCTTTAAAGTAGAAGTAAATAGAATTTTATGCGACTTTTTCTTCAATTTTTTTTACAGCTGCACACAAACGGAACCGGAAACGATTACTCACCCTATTTCCAGTCTTGAGGATGTTACTCATTGCTATATTCTCCTCCAGCCCATGGTGATCCAGAGCCATGAATACAGTACTGAAATAATCATAAAATTTTTTGTTTAAAGGCCATACAAGAAGATGAGCTTCGGTCAAGAAAAACTGACAATGAGTAAACAAAGGGCAGAATACTTTTACGGTTAATTTCTTACTTGAATACTATTACAAGCGTGATGAAAAGCTCACAAAAAGGGTCGAACACAATGTACGACACGATCTTCCTAAACAAACTCCAGGGAAATCCGCATCTCCACACGCAGAAGATATCTAATGAGCGAAGTAAACCCATTCATCACACTGTCACTCTCGACTTCATCCATACATTATTTCGTCTACTCCACTTATTTGTAATAACGGACTTACCAATGCACCGGAAGCAGCTCTCAATTAGTTTTTGCTTAACCATGTTCTTCCAATGGTCTCCGCCCTCTGTTCCGCTAATTCTCCTTCGCTGCTCTGCCCTCGCCGCTTGCTCTATGATTTCGTTTAGGACAAGCACATCTACAAAAAGCGGAAGTGAAGTAGAGTGTGAGACAGAAAATTGCTTATCCCAGTGGAATTTTATATATTTCCAATCACATTTCCAAACCTTTCATGTCAACGGTAGAACCACGAGCCGGAAATTGATGAGATGTGTACAAATCTTCCCTTTCCCTTCGATTTCGTTTTCCTTTCCCTTGTTGATTAGTCTCCTCTGGGGCTTCCTGGGAAAAGGAAAATTCATTTTCGTTCTGTTTCCTCACCATATTCAAGAAGTCATTTGTTGTCTTATTGCAAATTGAATTGGCGTAAGCAATTTTATTTACCCCTTCTCCAGAGTATAGCCTTTCCATTGCATCCCCACACAGCTTAGAGCGTTGCTTCAATTGGCTTTCCTTCGTGAGTGGCTGGTGCGGTCCAATCCCATAACCGATGTATGGGCGATTTAGTAGGTCATGGGAGTTGTATGATAAACGAGATGCATGTGAATTGTATGAAGAATGTCTAGATCCGTACCCTGTGCCGACAAAGGTGAAAACTTATTAAGTGTCTAACCACATTTAAATTTTTAATTTCCTTCCCACCAAATCCTCCATGGCTGTGATGTAGCATTCCATGATGAAACGGAACAATAATAGCTCCATTCTCCTCAGACCAAAGCGGAGTTGCTGCTGTTGAGTCGTCGGCATATGGTAAATGCTCTTGTGCATCCATGTACGTTGACAAAATCAAAGGTTTCTTTTCATCGTAGCTCCGACCATACTGATAGTAATAATGGGAACCTCGATTTACGTTAAAAGGACTGCCGGGAAGGCTGGAACTTGACTGGAATGCGGACAGCATGAACCAAATTAGCTGTAGAAATTCTCATCATATAATTTTTATCTCAGTTTAACAGACAAACCTTTCTAGTTCGACCGAATCTATGGCCGTTATTCAGTCTGCCATGGGAGCCCTTTAAAGACTCTCCTCCCTCAGACTTCACATCCTTGAGTTGCTCCTCGGAGCCATGCTCGCCTGCCCACATTTCATAGCTTTTACTGGAAAACTGCGTGGGTGATTTACGACCATCTTCATTTCCATTCGTGGTGTTCCTCCCTGCTGCTTCTGCGGCTAATCTAGCTTCCTCCCGGGCTTGCTCTCGTGCCTCCCTCGCCTCTTCTCTTGCAGCTTCTTCCTCCTGTCAATTTATATCAAGTAATCAATAATTCAATCAGAAATTCCGTATGGCGAGCCACTAGCCCCTGAATTCTACTTCAATGACTTTTCCATACACGCATTGCCTCCTCCTCGGCTAGCATTGCATCTTCCTCTTCTCTAGCTTTCTTGCGTAATTCGTCATAAGACATTGCTACAATAGCAAGAATCAAGTTAACGAGGTAGTATGAGCCTAAGAAAATGATAACAATGAAGAACATCATATGCCATGGTCCTGCGCAGCGTAAAACCTACAACGAAAGAATCCTTTTTGTGAGTGTACTTAAATTAGCCTTTTTACATAATTTGTCTGCAATTTGTTCCTATTCAAGAGAGAAAAAATAGTTTTTATTTGCGTACTTGTTGGTACAAACTCTCCCAGAAATCTTGCGTCATCAGCCTAAAAGCAGACAAGAAAGCCCAGGAAAATGAGTCAAAGGAAGTATATCCATAATTAGGATTTGGGCCGAATCCTTGTAAGCAAGTGTAATTAAGGGGACATGTTCTAGATCATTAAAAGGATAAAGAATCAGATGATATTGTCAATTTGTCAGGCGAATACTTCATTAAAAGTAATAAAAGGAGGTACCCAGCCCCGGAAGAATTTCCACAGAGAACGTACTCCCCTTCAATTTAGTGCAGGATGCCAATTACCTTCATAAAAATAATTATGCTCTCATTATACAATCCGTGTAGCACCCACTTCTGAGCGGATAGCATAAAATTCATCACGGAGAAATATGAGGGCTCAAGTGCCATCCAGTTTTGCTATGAAAACTCTTACTTTTATTAGAGTTCCAAGAGTGCCACGCAACTGCTCTTCTCTCTTCAACTGGTTTCTCTCCTTCTGGTATCATTTCGTCAGGAAAGTCTTTTATGCACTTTTGGGTCAGAACCCCCATATAAATTTGCAGTCCCATAAGGGCAAACACAGAGAGCGAGAACATAGTCAGGATTATCACATCGCGGAGATTTTTTACTGACTCTATTACAGCACCAACAATGGTCTTTAGTCCTGCAATAAAATTAAATGATGAACCGGAAGATAGTCACGAGTCACAAGGAATAGCGAAGCTATAAAAACAGCGTAATGTTCCATTCCCCAACAAAATATTTCATTTTACTCATTCCACCAAGCCTTACCTGGGATTATTGCGACGGTCTTCAGCGCTCTTAAAACTCGGAATGTTCTCAGCGCAGCAAGATTCCCGAGATTGATGCCCATCGTGACATAGCTAAATTACGTGAAAGGACAATACCATAAAAATATACAGATAAGGCCATTCGGGCAATCTCATGAAAAATTTTACTTGCAGTTTATTTTATTTTATGGTGAGCACACAAGAAGACACATTCAAGTTGAGATAGATGATGACACAGAACATTATTTTACGAGAAAAGTGTAAGTTTTACGTGTACAGCACAATTTAGAAAGACATTAAATAAAAATGCAGTAATAATATTGTACCTCTGAGCGTGAACTCAGGGGACAGTCTAGCATCAGCATCAGCACAGCAGCAGCACAGGAGCATAAGAAGGAGAAACATAACTTCAGCAATCTCACAATAGCAGCATTTTTTTTAGCTGGGCGGAAATGTGTGCGCGGCGACAAAACATTGACATGAGAAGAGATAGAGAGCACACTGGAAAAATTGTGTTTTTATTGCGTACATAACTTGCACATAAATATGGGAGGAATTTGGGTCAGGTAGTCAGGTCATAGATGAAAATTATTACATATCAGAGGGAAAATCTTAGAAAATAGGGATACCACGTACGGATTGTAGAAAGAAGAGCAAGACATGAATGCAAACCGAGAGGAATTGTGAAATGAGAAATGGAAAGGATTTCTTTGTGAAAACCACGCAATAAAAGGAAGACAAAAACTTAATGAAGAGAAATATTTTTACGTATGCTGATATGGACTTACATGAAAATACTCACTTTCACTGTGTAAGCATTTTT
>JAHZND010003519.1:0-12130 GCA_027744115.1 Acrocyrtus sp. NNG-2020 | reverse complement strand
GAGATGCAGCAGGTGCCAGTTGAGAGTGGTACTGGTGAGCCAGCTGCATCTCTCCATATAGTAAAAAAAATATTAAGTGCAGTGTGGTCATTAAGGAAATTTTTTGAGGTGAATTTTCAAATGATATTTTAATTTTTTAAGTACGTTGCGTAAAAAGGATACGTTACGCAGTGAAACTAAGCTGCTGGAGCTGGTTTTTTATGCTCCAGAAAACAAAAGAGAGAGGCGATTGCCTGTTCTCTTTGTACTAATCAACTTCACTTTGACGAGACTAATCAATACCTCACTCAATTTAGGCGCATTTGCTTTGGTTTTGCTGTAGATTTTATGTAGACAGTTGCTGGCTGCTTCTTTCCCACCTTTGCTCCAGACAAAAAAAAGGAGAGTGGAAGAGGAGACAGTCATGCAGCGTCTGGAGGCGCTCTCCTTTCATTTCTCACATGAGTCATTATGTAGGTCGAGCGGAAGTGTAAATTGAAGGATGGAAGAAAGAAAATTGCAAATTGCATGGGGAAAGGTCTTTGACATTTTAGCCTGGAAATGCATGAAATAAATTGATTAGGATTGCAATATAATTTAATTTGCAGCAATTTTGGAGAAAAAAGGCAATAAAAGCCTAAATAGATTTATTTCGGATTAGATTGAATGGATTCGCTAAAAAAACGGGAACGGCACTTGTAAATGCGTTTACCAACGTTTTATCGTTGACTCATCTACTTCTCCAATCTGCTTTCCATCGATGAAGTGATGTGTACTTTGGATATTACGAGACAAGTAGGTAATCTCTCCATTCTCGGCAGCAGCACGCACCTGACTCGTTCCGAAACCCGAAAAAAATAAGCTTCATGCATGAGTCGCATGTTAGTCTCGCTGTGATGGGAGGATCGAGCCATTCTAAATTTTCATAATGAAAAATGAAAGTGGTCAACAGCTTATATAATGCAGTCTGCAAAATAGCCCTAAAATGTGTACGAGATTGTTCGCGCCTCTCACGTTATATACAATGAAACTGCCACTGCTCAATTTTATTTTCCTTTTATTTGTATGGATTTCCTTTTCCTCCAGCCACGGCAGCATTTTTCAACTGAAGCTTGTGTATTTTCCACTTTTCTCAAGTATGAAAAAAGTTTTCTGGAGTCAAGCCTGCATTTTAGAGCCCGTCGTTCGTGTTTCCTTGCTGCCTCCCCCACTTTGCTCCTATATTAAAGCGTAGATACACAATTCTAAACCGGAAGTTCAATATGAGAGAAAAATTTTACAGGGACAGGTGAGCAGCTCGAAGTGGAAGTTTTTTTTGAGCGGGTTCAAAATGCTGAAAGGAATCGTATCGTAAGCCATTGTTTCAAGGAGACCGTTTTAAAGTGGAGTTGAGAAGGGAGAAGAGAAGAAGGGGAAAACTGTTCAAATATGAAAATCGGTGACAGGTTGGTTGGCAGTAAGCAGTAGCTAAACAAATTATTTATTATGAATGGAGCTGAAAAAAGAGAGCAGTTGTTGGAGCGGGTGGAGCGGGGGAGACCTTCATATTGCTTTTTTATGGCTTTTGTTTCTGAACTATTTCACCTGAAAAAGGGAGCGAACTGGCTTCTTGTAAAATTCTGAATGGGAAAAAGTGCAGCCAAGTTCAGAAGGTGCAGTAGGACCGGAGAAATAATGGAATGTGGTTTTTTGTGCAATATCACGTCAACTCATTATGAGTCATGGCTTATGGCTTGGCAAGCTCTCATCTTGACATCGTCGATTACATCTGGATGGCTGATCCTTTATATTTTTCAGAACGAACTTTATACACTGGATCGTTATAACTTCGTCGTGCTTGAAGTAACAAAATCTAGAAAAAGGTAAAATGTTGAAATGGGATGCTGATAATAACCCTCCAAAAATGTTTCAGTTTCCCTCAATTCTCATTACGTAAGAAAAATATTAACTTTCAGTAATTTTCCAGATATCAAATTTCACAAAGGACACACGTCTGGCTTCCTATGCAAGCAAGCTAATAAAATGGTATCTAATTATGATCTGAAAGTCGTGANAATAAAATGGTATCTAATTATGATCTGAAAGTCGTGACAAAATGATGAAATCCAGCTTTGTGGAAAATGCTGAATTGACCTATTCTCCTCTCATTTCGTAACACTCAAATAAGCATTTACCATAAACCAAATTAGAAAAGCACACAAAAAATAATAAAAGTAAATTAGCCGATTTGAAAATATGAAAATGAAAACGCATCAGTTTCCTTGTTTATTTATTTACTTAATTTTTTTATATTAATATTACATTTCCAAAGAAAAAAAGAGAGGGAAAACCGGTCACTAGGCTTTCTAGTAGGAATAACGCTCTCTGATGACGAGAGAGTCGGATGCATGTCGTAATCACCGCTTCTCCCACAATGCACAATATAATATTTTTTTCTATAGCGAAGGAGTGAGGAAGGCGGCTTCCTATTTATCTTCCTAACGCAAAGCGATTTTTACCTGAAACACACTGAAAAAAATTGTACCTCCCTCGGTAATGATGTACGCAAGATGACAGCTTGCAATTACGAAAGAAAAGCTACACCTGCTTTAAATAAAAACAGAGAAAGAGAAAGGGAAATACGGACTCGCTAATTCTGATAAGCATCTTGAATGGAATTAATGAAAGAATCCGATAAAGTATTTTTTTAGCATTGCGGAAGATATATCTTTTTTTCCTTTGAGGAATATTCACGCTTTCTTAGCAAGCGTGCTCAGCGGAGTTTATTTGCAAAGCCAGTGCAAATAGAGGGACTGGGCAGTGTGGTCTTTTCTTCTTAAAAAAAATTTTTTTTTTGGCGAGGAATAAAAAAAGCGTCCAAAAAGGCACATTCAAGCGTTAAAGCCGTGTTACGCAATAATCAAACATTTTCCACTCATGTCTCTTTTGTTATGGAATTAATGAAAGAATCCGATAAAGTATTTTTTTAGCATTGCGGAAGATATATCTTTTTTTTCCTTTGAGGAATATTCACGCTTTCTTAGCAAGCGTGCTCAGCAGAGTTTGTTTGCAAAGCCAGTGCAAATAGAGGGACTGGGCAGTGTGGTCTTTTCTTCTTTAAAAATTTTTTTTTTGGCGAGGAATAAAAAAAGCGTCCAAAAAAGGCACATTCAAGCGTTAAAGCCGTGTTACGCAATAATCAAACATTTTCCACTCATGTCTCTTTTGTGAAAAGGCACGTAAAAAGATATCCTTATCCTTACAAAAAAAAGATGCCGAGGAGCTTTAGGAAGCGATAAAATGCAGCTTAAGCTACTGACTGACTGCGATTGACCACTGACCAATATCAATGAAAACAGTGCCAGTGCCGTGGTGTGATTGTGATAGTGACAGGGGATGCCAGTCAACAGTGTATCCATCCACCAGTCACAGCATGAGCTCATCAACAGTAATCCCTTAAAAGAAGTTTTAGCCTAAAATAGAGCTGCCTAAATTTTTTGTTGTTAGTCAACACCTGTCAATGTCAAGTGAGCGCACGACTGTCGATTACCAATTCACGAGTTTGGTACTCACTCACTGATCAGTATGCATGGCGTAAAAAAGTGTAATGAAGGGTACTAGCCAACGTCAGTCTACGAGAGGACAAGCTATTTGCATTAAAAAAGGACTTGCGATTTCGTTTCGAGATTGATTCTTTGATCTCGTCCTATTACACCTTCCTATCTTAAATAGGATCTTCACTGTGCTCATCATTATTATCATTATCTACTTGAGCTGTTTTGTGCCAATGGCACTTCGCTTGTTAATCACTCTTTGCACTTTGCCATAAAAATAGTCCGTGGACAGTTTAGCTCGTATCAAATTTTATTTTCGAGTTTTCTCATCTCAATTGCGTAAGAGTGCTATTAATTTCTAAAGATGGGTATATTTTTTTATGATGCAATCATTTTTTGAAGAAAAAAATCTTACAAAAATGTGTCCTTAGAAAAAGGACACATTTGCCCGCTAAGGCTAACCTGCAAATTTTCAGCGATTTAGATAAAAACAAGCGGATGGTAACTATTAAATGGGGTGATATGATGGATTCTTTATCTCTGACAGGTTGTAAACATTTTTTTGTGTTTTTCGATAAAAGTATGTACTTTTAACAAAAAAAATTGTTATTTTACCCGATTTACAGCTGTTATAAATCGTGTGTGAGATTTTACTTTCAAAAAAGATTATTTTCAGGACGGAGGACCTTTTTTCTTTTAGAAAAATGCTAACTATTTGCCATTCTAAAGTAAATGAATTGCATACTTCCAATCGCAAATCGTTATCTCTGGCATCAGCAAATTCCTTTTTTAACGATGATTGAAAGGACATTTATACATTTTAACAAGAGTCAATAGTCGAAACATGACTAATTGTGAAAAAATACTTTTACACAACAATAACAACTGTTTAGAGAAATAATGAAAATGAATGAGTTTTGCTTTAGCAGATAGTTTTGGCATTGTTCGTTCAAGTTGTTGCAGCAGTGTCCGTTATAAATGGCAGCTAAAATGGGAAAATCAGTTAAATAATGAGTGTAGGTATGCAATGCGAGGACTACAAATATATACGTGCCAACAATTTGTCTAGCAATTTGTCTGAGCAAACATCCATGAAAGTGGAATGACAGGGGCTCATAAGCAAAGAAAAACGATTTTTGCGTTTGTCGCTGTGGGTCCGCTATAAAAATGGTCTGCCAATCTGCCATACCGGTCTTTATACTCCCAGCTGAAAAAAATCATATTTCTTTTAGTTGAGCACTGAGCGGCACATTTTAGGTCAAAAACTGCACTTTTTTGCATGGTCCATCACAGTCACGATAGACTCTACGGTTTTTAAAAAAAAGGCTCCTTAGCGCTATTACTCAAGAGCGTTAAAGCACATTTCCTGTGAGCCTGTGAGAGATTTATCACTTCTCCGAAGTCCAAACATGACATGACGGAACGGAATATTTATTTTTTTTCTGTGAAATTTCTCTTTCTTTTTAAGATACCGCTTGTGATGTGCGTAGCATCATCAGATAGAAAAAAAAGTCATTTAGACATTAATCGTGAAAAGATGATAAAAAGCATTTTGCAAAAACAGTAATTAATGATTTATTCGGTGATAAATAATTCATCTGAATCTGCACCACACACATGCAAATTTTTTACTTCTGCAAAGACAAAAGAACCGCAGCAGAGGAGAGCACTTTTTCATTCTTTCTCTTTAAAGCAAAAAGCAATTTATGAAGAGGAGACCGTGTTACATGCAAAGACACATGTTTGCATTGTACGGTGCTCACAATGAGCAGAAATTATTCCTGATTATGTTTTTTGCAAGAGTAATAGTAATAATAACTGAATATATGCCATTTTTAGGGGAATGAATGATACAATGATAATTGCCAATTCAGATGGAGAGATACTACTGCGAAATAAATTTGAAATCGTATCTCTCTCTCTGGCTCTTTCCTCAAATAAAGGGAATGTGAAAAGGGAAATGACAATCGAAACTAATCGAGTGGCCCAAGCCATATGCAATAGGTGTAATTAGAAAAATCTGTGAGTTATCACGTGTCGGCGTGCTCAATATTTTAACTGCGGCAGTAAAGCAACTGGCAATAGTGGCAGTGCTGTAATTTTTTTAAGAATAGGACTCTCCACCGTGGACTTCTCATTTCAAAAAAATGATATTTAAAGTAGAAGAAGTAATTACCATCATGAGGTTGTTGGTGTACCTTTTACTCCCCAGCTGAAAATGAAAATGAAAGGGGCAACTTGATAGAAACAGGAATGGAGGAATGCAGTTATAAAAAATAGTTGTGTACGATATCACATCACCTTGCGCATTGCTCACCGTTGCAAATCCATTCGGAGATGCTACATCGTCTGATGAGGTTATCAACGCTTGTCGCATAATTTTTTTTTGTTGAAATGAACCTAAACACGTTTTATTTTGGTAGGACTGCTGATCAAGATACACGTACGTTTTTTCGATATAAAATTTTTTTGTGGGATTGATATACGAAAAAATGGATGTACAAGTCCACTCCTGATATCAACTTCAGCAGCGATGAATAACAGATACAATATTGACGATCTGAAATTCAAACGATAATCAATCGTGACAAGACAAGGTGCGGTGGTAAATCGTACAATCACTCTTTTCTCATTTCAAATCTATCACCGTGTCTCAATTCACCTTCGTAAGAGTGAAGAGTGAAAAAAAAACTCGAATTTCATTTCACTTTTTCAACGGATGAGAGGTTATCTAGGCAGAGAAATAAACTTATTTTTTTCTCAATCTATTAAGGAAGAAGGACCAGCAAATCATGATCGATTCTCTTTAAAATAAAATATTGTCATGCTACATAAAGCCATTATTCTCTATCTCATCGTCAGAATTATTATCGCTAGACTCTGTTTTTGTTCATGAGCCATTTTGCCATTCACAATTTAAAAAAGTGCTAACGAGAACGAGCTCGCAGACAGAAAAAGGGACATTAAGGGGAAGATTAATAAATATTAAAAGAGAAAAGAACAATTTACGTTTAAAAACTAAATATTTATTTTAGTGCTAGCGCCAAGCGCCACTCTCCTCATCACTTATTCATTTGAAAGGAATAATAATGCATTCATCGTACGTGTGTAGTAGTAAAAGCAGGAAAAATATATCATTCTAAGAATCACTAATCACCATTCATACTTTAAAATGTGGCTCCGTTTACTGCTCCTAAAGCCATTCATCATTAGCAACAATGCTCAATAGTCTCCTCTTTATTAGCAGTTTCGAGTTTGGCAAAGTGTGCCTAATGAGCCCAGTTTGTTTAAGGCTAATCAAGATTGAAATGTGACAAAAAAATATTTTCCTGGTGCTAATAAGCCAAAAACACACATATCTAAATCTAGACCAGATATGATTGGAGGGAAAATGTTTTGATTTCTGCTACTTCCCATATCTAACTAATGAGTGGAATCAAAAGAGTGGTTTGTGGAGGGTGACGAGAACACACAGAATTCAAAATTTTTCCTCTAATTTTTCCCCTTCTGTCTGATTGACCCAGTAAACTAAGCTGGCTAGAACGGTTCTGTCAATTTTTTTTTCTAGGAGAAGGGAAATTATAATATTTTTCAGTTTAGCAGAATCAGAATCACGCGTGGAATCCTAAATCAGCTGCTGCAACTGTTTAAAAACTGGTCGGAGAATGAGGAAGCCTGTCTGCTGAGCCTGAGCTGATAAGGCTAAATAATAATAAAATTGTGAATCACTAACTCAAGACAAGAGCTACACCGCAGAGATGCAAAAGCCAACCGCAAAGCCCTTGAAAAAAAGAGCGTGTGCACTGCACTAAATCATAGTGCAGAGTAATGCCACTGCGAAGAAGGCACATAGCTCATTTAATTCTTTTCAGAGAAAAAACGGAAGTACAGTAAAATTAGCTAACTGCTTATTTGCGCATTTCGCTAATCTCTCGGTTGTTGTTTTTTTATGGTGTGCTTAGTGATCTGGATGATTACCCGGAAGATTTAGAGGATGGTAGGAAAAGGAGAGAGAGAGAGAGAGAGGAAGGGAAAATGCCGAAAATGAAAAAATGCAAATTTTATACACGCTTTATACATTAATAGAGGGCATTTTAGCACTTTCTTTACAAGAGAGTGAGCAGTGCAACGGGATATAATGGTGAAAACTACCTATCACCTTTTCGCTAATAATAATGCTGGTAGGAATCCCAATTTTCAGAGCCTTTCTGAAAAATATGCACCTGTTTTGCCTCTAGTCAGAGGTAAAAAGGAAGGTGGAGCCGCTTCCTAATAATATATTTATATGCGGCGGGCTTCTTGCAAGCGGATTTTCCTTTAAAACTTTAAGAAAAAAACATAAAAATGGGAGTAGACAGTAGCCAGCGTAGATTTTCCGATTGTTGTTTATGCTTCCATTGTTCTTGGGATTTTTCGGGCTTCCTCCAATAATTATGTGCGTAGATAAGAGTTATGATATGGAGGAGCACGTTCATTTTATAAAATTACGATCGTAAACCTAGAATCAAACAGGTAGTAAAATATGGGATGTTGCGAACATTTTCAGGTTCTAAATAAAAAATGCCAAAAATGCAAAATTAACGTTTTGCCGTTATTTTTGTTACAGGAACTATATTTTTATAAAATTGTAACGTTTATGAATATTTTTTAATGAAAACATTGCAGTTCACACCTTTTTATAGGATTTTTAGTTCTGCCACAAATTTATTTAATAAATTTCGCCATTTCTTTGGTAGTTGCAGAAAATGGGAGCAAGTGACAAATTTTCCCTGTTTAGTTTTGTCCATTCTGTGATAATTTTAGACCAGCACCGTTGCAATCAAATTTTTACCCCAATTTATCCTCTTTTTAGCTAACTCTATAAGGCTCCGCCCCATTATGTAATTTTTCGTTTAGTGAAAATTGAAAATTGACGGGAGTAGCGCCCCGCGCCACACACACTATAAAAGATTATTACGGCGCAGAGAGGAAAATTGCAGAAAATGGTGGTCCTTTAATGCAGCGGATGGTGCAGGGTACAGTGATGTATGATTTGCCTTTTATGTTCTTTAATGCTATTTAAACTCAGTGAATAATTTTTCTTACAAAGTTAGCTCACTTTATAGTTCCTTTCTTGCAGTGAACTGTGATTAAAGTAATTTGTTGGGATGATTCTTGGACTCTTTTTTTGTGCTGATGCTGACCATTATATTTATTTTTATCATTACAAAATTGAATTGGGTTCTTTACACAGAGTCTCCTCAGACAAACAACGCAAGGTTACGTTACATCATCCTCAGTTTAGGAATTGTGAATTCGCAGTAATTTTTTTTGACTCCATTCTTTTTTTTAAATAGAGCTCACCTGGGTGGAACAGGGCTAAAGCAAGCATGAATTAGAGTGAATTGGGAAATCAGAAGTCGCAGTATATCCCCTCACCACTTTTTTTAACTCTGAAGAGTCTGTAATGACGAGGGTGACTTTTTTTAAGTCAAGAGGAGCGCAAAAAAATCAAACTGCATTTGTAGGAATTCATTGTTTGGGGCGCAGCGCAAAAGTAACGTTACACATGAAAGCGCTCTTTTCATGGCCCGATTTCTTCAGTCTCACTTCTATTCTCATAAATCTAGAAAAAAATAATCCGTTTTGCAATTCACAGAATTTTTTGTACATTTTGCATATAAATATTTTCAAAGCCCGGGAATAGCGCAGAAAAAGCTGTGCGTAGCTTAAAGTCTGTAATGAAAACTGTTAGAAATTTCCTTTTTTTTCGTGCATTTTTCACTCATGTAAATACTGGTATTTACAGGGAGTCTAGTGTAAAGTTATTCTGGTGAATGTTTTTGCTTTTGTGAGAGGAGGCAGGTATGATCTGATCAGCATCTTGTTTTGTTGATGATAATGCTCATTGAGCGTTTCCTTCAACTTCCGGTACGTGTCCATCCATGGAGGAGCAGGAGAGGGATGAGGGATGGGATGAGTAGGTGGAATGCTCAGATAAATCAAGTAAAAATCTAACGGTTCAATACAGCATTATTCTGGTTGAGGGAAGACGATCTTTTATCAACTTTTTGTATCAGACAAACCCAACAAATTTCTTTTTGCAAAAATATATTTCAAAAAAATAAAAACAATTCCTTTACGCATTCCACCTGAGCACACAACTAAGAAATAATTCTTTTTAATCTGAAAAGACAAAAACGGCTCATTTATTAAACACGGTTCAATACTAAAGGGGAAGGAGAAAGAAAGGCTCACCCACGCTGCTCCTTTTCCCTCTACAATTAAGAAAAAAAAAATTAAATTAATTTCTATTCACGTGCCACACATCGATTTTCTATTTTCAGCTTTTGGGATCCAATCCACCTTGACAAAAGAAGCCTTTTCGTAAATGTAAATGAAATGGGTTTACAATTCAGCTCAATTCGATTTGGAGCTGTGAATGTAAAGTTAAAGTCATTTTCAAAATAGTTTTTTTACTTGAATGAGTGCACATTTAAAATAGATTATTTCTACATTTACTCGTAAGCTCATCTCCCGCTGGTGCATTTTTATCGAGAAGCGAAAATGCTGACAGTGGTGGCACTACAACTATCCCATTTGGATTTTTAATTTGTTCGAAAAAAAGTGAAGTTCTCTTTTTAAAATTTACTTTCTGATTTATTTGCTAAATACAGTGAGCACTCTCAAAGAAAATAAAATTGCTAATTTTTCTATTCTTCTCAGAACGCACAGCAGTTAGTTTGGCTTTGTTGACCTCTTAAATAAAAATGCAAACTGCAGATTGAAAGTAAATGGCCACCATTTTGCGATTGCGCGTAGTAAGATGGTATCATCGTCATGAAAAAAAATACATTTCTTGTCATTCCATTCTTAAAAGTTATTTGCAGCAAGTGCAACTTCAGTCAATAATATGACAATAAAAAGCGCACAAACAATGGCACACAATGAGGGAAACCTGTAGTGAGTAATTTCTTTTCAGCTAATCTTTTTTCTTCTGAAAATGAAGGAAAAGCTCGAAAACATATTTTTATTGCAGTCACACTCGCACTCGCTCCATTATTGGAGTGCACACGAAAAGGATTTTGTAGCAGGAGCGGTAAAATCTTCTCAATTTTTCTACTCCTGCTGACTCCTGCATTACTTCTTCGGCTAACTGGCTACCGGTAATGAAAAGCAATCATAAAATGATGAGATGAAAAAATGGAAATCGTGAAGAAGGCAAGTCCTTTTAAAATGGAATTATGAATTATCTCTTAATTCAAGCCTCTTTTTTTATGTTCTCGCCACTCGCCACTTCTCCTACCTATTCCTGTAGAGAGCAGAGCGGTAGAAGTGAGATGGCCATAGTATCAGCGGAGGAAGTAGGTAAGTGCGAAAATAGGTAGGTAGCTGCATGACCGCACTAGTAAAAACTGTAAACAGAGAAAAAACAAGATTTGAAATAAAGGCCTATTTTCATCACGTTTTTTGGCTTCTCGGGAAAGGCTTAATGGGAAAATGTCTAAAAATGCCGGAGATGGGACGCGGTTAAATCTTTGGGCTTGCTTGATATTTTAATAAAGTGATAAAAATATTCCTGAACAGAGATAATATTGACCATTTGGATTTTTGAAAAATAAATTTAGCAAAAATTCGAAAATGACTTAATTGTAAAGACAAATCCATCGTGGTGTGGTTAAGCTGCCAATTTCTAAATAGATTTCAGGGGACAAAATGGAGTTAAAATTAGCTCATTTCAAACAGAAAGTGAATTAGAGAAAAAACAAGATTTGAAATAAAGGCCCATTTTCATCACGTTTTTTGGCTTCTCGGGAAAGGCTTAATGGGAAAATGTCTAAAAATGCCGGAGATGGGACGCGGTTAAATATTTGGGCTTGTAGATATTTTGATAAAGTGATAAAAATATTCCTGAACAGAGATAATATTGACCATTTGGATTTTTGAAAAATAAATTTAGCAAAAATTTGAAAATGACTTAATTGTAAAGACAAATCCATATCGTGGTGTGGTTAAGCTGCCAATTTCTAAATAGATTTCAGGGGACAAAATGGAGTTAAAATTAGCTCATTTCAAACAGAAAGTGAATTATTTCGTGGAGTGAATGGCACAATTAGTAGTCTGAGCTTATTCAAAGTGGCTTTGTCATTTATGTGCACTTATCACCACGTGTGGGGTATCTTGTGTCGGTCAATGGGTCTGTCATCTCATCATTTCCCCTCCTCCGATGTAAGGAAAAAAGGACGCGAGATGCATACATACCTCAGTCCACCCAAGTGTGTCCACTCTCTCATGCATCGTGTGAAAAGCTGCATACCTAAGTAGTTTCAAAGAGACAAAGAAATTTTATTTTTCAACTGTGATCATGATTGTCATCCCATTCTTGACTTTTCATTTTCACAGAAAAATAGAGAGATTAGCACACATTCACTTTTACATGCGGCTAAAAAGGCCTACATTCGAAAATGAAATTTGATCACCGCGTCCTTACGCAAAAACAATTCTTTTCGATTTTAAAAGCATTTTCAATAAAAAAATATTAAAACTGCATTTTTACTACGTAAAAAATCGACGACGACGTCAGTCATTTCGTTGCAAAAGAAGAAAAAACTAAAATCCAAAGCCGACAAAAAAGTAGC
>JAHZND010003518.1:0-14674 GCA_027744115.1 Acrocyrtus sp. NNG-2020 | reverse complement strand
TACTAAATAAAATATTGCATCAACAAGCTCGTGTTGATGTTTCCTTATTATAAATATCCTTTTTCGAATTTCTAATTGCCTCCCTTTATTCCCTCAATCATGCTTCACTTCATATTTTTATTACTGTTAGTCTGGTCAGTTACATAAAAAAGCATTTCAAATTTCATCAGCGCTAAACTCCTTTTAGTTGTGAGGAGCTATCCTCTCCTCTCCCGAAATCTCTTTTTTTTTTCTTTCATCATGCATCCATTTGCATACCTGTGTAATCCAACACACTGTCAAAAGAAAGGAGTTTGGCAAGAGCATCATCGTCACTTTTTTTTCTGCTTGAGCACAATGAAATGGCAAAAAATTTTCAATCACATCCATCAATTCTTAATTTAGTAGGTTGTACAACTCTGTTCCCTGCATTCCTTCATCTTGTAGCCCAGATAATGATATCAAAAAAATTACTGATGTAAGCTTGTGACATAACACAACTGTTAAAAATTTTATACGTAAGAAGAAATAAAAAAATTCCACCTTTTTTTTCTCTGCCCAGACATTTGCTTCCCGTTCCCTCCCCTCCTCTTTTTTCTTTATCAAAAATGCGATGAACTCTCGTCATTATCACTAACTCGCTCTTTATCTGTTGCTTATCTGTCTACGAAAAGCAGTACTGCTACCTTGTACATTACCACCCATAATTACGCTGAAAGTATGCATTCCTCTCTCTCTCTCTACCCAGGAAAAAAAATCAGATCACATGCCTCAAGCTTCTCAGATTTATCATCATTATGAGAAAATAATGTACATGTAAAGCTGACATTTGACGACTGCTGTGACTGGTGACTGTAATAATAGCGGGACATAGAGATAGCGGCACTCACTCAAGAGGAAAACGCAAGGATGGTAGCAGTAGCAGTAATAGTGGCACTGCTTTAAAAAAAGGAAAAGAAGCAGGACAAGAGTAAAAAAAAGAAATAGTGAGGAGCCGTCAAAAAGGCAATGACAATGGCTTTAATATGGAAAATGGAGACAAAGCCAAGAGTAACATAATCCTAACACAGTTCTCACTAGTAGAGTACTGTTGTGAGGCTGTGATTGCAGACAAATTGAGTAAAATGGTTGCTCTCATTCTCACTAACGGACGCCGCAAAGTAATCCTTCCGCAGCAATAATTTTCAGTAATCCTTTCAACAGTCGCTTTAGCATGAACTTGTGCATTTTTATTGAGGGTAGGTATATACGCACGCGGAATCAATTTTTTGCATAGGACTAAAAAGAAACGTTTATTTTTGCAAGAAAATGCTAAAAAAACAAAAAAAACTGCACTTGTTCTTCACACTTTTTAAGAGGTAAAGTGAGGGAGGGTTAGGAATTGCAAGAGAGGAGGAAGCTGCATGAAAACATTTATTTCTGTGAATTTTTCCTACATTGCATGCATCCCTGCACAATGTAATATTAAAAAGTAGACAAATTATTAAAGCTTCTATTTCTGCAAGAGGATAGTGCATAGTAGTATGCAATATTTTGGGCTTATAAGCAATACGAGAAGAGAAGTGATGCGAGCAAACCGTTTTTACTCAACAGCCCTTTTTGGTTCTTCTTATTTCAGCATATACATCTTAATCACAAAAAAAGCAAAGTCGATGATGTACGAGCAAGCACGACATTGCGATTGCGAATTTATTCCTCTTTCGAGATTCGAGATGATTTCTTGGTGAGTGATGACTATAGTATGACAGAAACGAGTGAGCGAAATAAGTTGTCTCAGCTAGTTTTATTAACTCCCTTTCGGCTGCTCTGTCACAGTCACATGAAGCCATATATACTGCTGCTTATAGCTGCCAGAATAAAAATTCATTGAATTCTTCCATATAGAGGAGTTCAAGAAACGGACCAAAACAACCCTTACCTCGAAAAATTCAAAGGCATAGCGTTGCAGCTTTGCCTCCCTCCTAGGGCTGATAAGCTAACTGTAGACATCCCTTCACACATTCACTTATACCAATCTAAGACGAAAATGGATGATTTTGAAACACTCTTTTTGCTAAGCAATAATAGCATGTGTACCCTGCAATAGCGCGGAGGAGGGTGTAAGCGCTCTTGCAACTGCCATAAATGCAAATAGTTTTTCGAAAAAAAAAACGTTCCTTCAAAATGTATTTCATGTCATTAGGCAACGCCCGGAAAGCACATTTTTTTTATTGCGACCCTCCCATCATTTGCACCTGTTTCGCAGTCACCCAAAAATAGTCACGAAATGTTAGGTTTCATTAGCAAAGCCCTTTTACTTTGTTGCAGACATTCACACACAATGGTGACTTACTGCCCTTTGGCATCCTACATTTTTTTTCAATATATTTTCGAGCAACTCCTTCGCACTTTTGTCAACTTGACCTGCCAACAAAAATTGCAACAGAAGTGTACAAAAAAAATCCATTCCAAATCTATTGTCCATTTTTGCCTCTCAGATGCAAATATATTTTTTTTCACTCTCCGCACTTAACACTCATTTACAGTGAAAAAAATTGTATTTTTGTGTGAGCGTCTCCTCGCTCACATGGAACAGAAATTAGGAGACCTAATTTAACCTGAATGATTAAAAATACATGTCAATGCTACGCACTCATTTTTTGTGTGTGCGTTTTCATGCCATCACCCGATTCCCTCAACTCTTCGACTACGTAACATTGCACCAAGCCAAAAAAAAAGAGTTATTATGATAACGACGATGATACATCATTTTTACCTATATATGTGGCTTCTACAGTCAAGTGCAAAGTCAGCAAGATAAACCCTTTTACATTGTTAGAAGTGTCAGCGTGATAAGTAACGAAATAGTAATACGAAAGGAAACAGATATAGCTTGCAAAGGTTGTAACAGAGCTGACACGATTCTCATCAATAAAAGTTTCATGTAAATGGTAACAAGAGCGTGTGCAAAAATTCGCCTACAGAAAAAGAGGGCCTGCACACACATAGGTCGCCATTTACATTCCCCATTCCCCATTGTTACTCTTTTTCATTTTTGCTGCGCCCCACTGCATTCACTGCAAAAGTACGGCACTACGCACTAACTACTTGCTGCTATAGTAGAATACGCTGCTCTGAGCCTCTGATGAAAAAAAATATTGTTTCACAACCCGACTGTTATTGCCAACATTCGCAACTGCCAACTTGGGTAAAGTGTGAAGGGTTCGTGTTTGCTCACTCGTTTTACAACTCTCTTTAGTCATCGCCACAGTTCATCACTGCATATTGCACGTTTCGACGTTCCCTCTATTTTACTCTTCGAGTGTGTTACTGTTACTTTGCGTATTTTGAAATGGATCTTGTAATACGACGACAATGTGATGATGATAATGAGTTTGCATAAACAATCCGCTCATAGCCATTTCGCACGTTATAGTAGTGCAGCTGTAGATAACAGCTTATAGCTCATAGTCAGCATTGCATCGGCTAGTTTATATATATTTTTTCAGTTAAATAAATATACATATAAAAATATACATATATTTACTTCAGAAGAGAGAGACATACATACACTTGACATGATATGTCTCTTCTCTGCCTGATTCGTACCGTCACATTTAGAAAGGCATAAAGAGTTTGGTTTTGATGACTTCTTGTATTTTAATTTGTTGTTGAAGTGGTGATCGCGCTGTTGGACGATAGAGACTTGGTTTTAGTTTTTGCAAGATTGCAAGCATTGTGTATGCTCTTTTGTATATGCCGTGCCCTCTTTTCTTCATCCTCTTTCTGACAACTCGCTCAACTCATCTCTCCCACTCCGCACCAGCTTCAATGTAGGTACGTTTTATTTCAAGACCCATTCACTACTCTTTCAATTTTGTGCGAAGCACTTTTTTAAATCAGGGAACGGTACTGCCTCAGCTCTACTGACACAGACTCCTCGTTTTTTTTAATTCTCTCCCTCTCCTCAACATTTATTGCCTTGTTTCAGCACTCATTAGCTAAAAAGTCAGAGAGGCAAGCTAAAGCTCTAGCCCGAGAGAGTCTTTGTGCGTTCTTCAAAAAAAAATACCTCACTCACCAATACCAACCACTCATTTACTTTTTTAATAGTAAATTAGTGAGCGTCAGTTTTTTCAGCGGAGGGACTCTATACGAAAACAAGTCGAGCGGCAGCATCATAGTAATTTTTGCTGTTGTTACTCCTCAGCAGAGCATAGGAGAGGGAGGAGGATGGTATGTAATTCGTAATTGTTGCTAGCATTTTAAACGTGCATTACCGAACAACAGTAACAGTTCAAGTTGAGCCCAAACAAGAGAGAAAAAAGAGCGGAGAAGGAGAGCCGAGATATAGGCGCAGAGACGGTAGAGCAAAAATCAGGTCGAGTCGAGCTGAATCTGAAATCCTCTCATAAAAGTGTTTACTCCGCATGCACGAAAGAGTTACTACGCAAATAATGGTGTAATACAAGCCACAATTTGAAACAAGAGAAGGAAGGAGAGTGCCGACGAAGACTGAAGAGGAGGTGTGAAATAGAATTTATTTTCTCGTCTCAAAAAACGCGGTTCTCTTCTATATCCCTATTCCCCTACATCCCTAGCGAGTTTTTTTGAAGGAGTGCAAAGTGCACTAGCAAAAATAAAAAACTGGCAGCGTACTACTCCCTCCCTAGGTAAAAAAATCTCAACAGCCACACACATATTTTTTGCATAGTGCATCTTCAGTAATAACAGCAAAAACAACATCCCTTTATGGTGAAAGAATCTCTTTCTTCCTCGACACACTACTTACATCTTACTTTTTTTTCGTGTGAATAGTTGGATTTGGATAGAAGATATTTTTTTTGCAAAAAATATATATAATATCTGGCAGATATAAGATTGGCGCTGTTGTGTACAAACGTGTGTGTGATTTATCTCCCATTGCCGTGTTTGGTTTAGTGGATTCAAGTCCATCCGTAGAAATAAAAAAAAGTGGGCTACTAAGGCACGAGACCAGGCCATCGGCTACTGCGCTGCTAACTTCTTACAATTTTATTTTTGTGAAGGAAAAGCACCCAAAAAATGTCCGCTTTCATTGTGGCTTCCTCTACACTTACAAGATTCGTGTAGCAAAAGTGCGCGCATATTCTGAACAATTTTGGTGGCAAGAAAGCTGTAACTGTGTAGCCTTCAATCGCTTCCTGTCTGAAAATTCTTTTTTTTTTGTGTTGATTTTGGTGTTATACAAGAAGTGGAGAGTGCAGCATTGAAAAAGTGGTAGTGGAGAGAAAAGGGAAGAGAAAATAAGGGAAAAAAAGGTAGACTGCTTTGGGGGCATGCCAAGGAAAAAGCCTTGTAACGAGCTCTTATTTCAGCTTGGCTGTGGTTTCTGCTTTCCCTGCTCTCCTGCTCCTGTGTAAAGTGATAGCGTTTAATAAAAAAAAGAGGACTGGAAACACGGATGTCCTGGAACTACCACAAGCTCTACTTGCATATGCCATCAATTTAGCTGTTCTCCTCGAAAAAACGAGAGCATGGAACATCGGTTTTCCGGGACTTTTCGGTAGGTGTGTGTGCAAAAAATAAAGCAGTCACTTGTGTGAGTGTGTTTGCTGTAGGCTTACGCAAGTTTACTTTGGTATTAGGATGTCTGCACACAAAAGAGAATAAAAAGACGGTAGTGAGTTCCTAGTTAGCACATTTTTGCTAGAGAGAGGAGAAGGCACAATTTCCACAGCGAAATAGGGCAAACAGGAGAAAGGTGCACCATAACACAAGTTGTGTTCTCCTTCATTTCAGACAAACATTTGTACCTAGAAAGAAAGGAGAAGTACAGTGAATAAGCAGGAGAGGAGCATCATCAGCGATAGAAACTATATAAAAAACCTTTATAGCGCTGCATGAGTGAAGCACGCAAGCACACGGACACGAACGAGACGATAGTCTGCACATTTCCCTAATTCTCACACTCTGAAAAGTAGTACACTACTCGCTCGCAGAGAGAAAAAAGTTATAAAAAAATATTGTCTTTGAATGAGGTAAAGGTGACCTTGCTTTGTTCTCAGGAGAGATAGACAAGAGAATTAAATATCGAGACAGACATAAAAAACGATAATCAATTATAATCCACTGAGTGTAGGCTCCTTTTTTTTACCAGAACACTTTCAGTTTGCGTTTGAAGTGGATATAGAGTGAGCGAATGGAAATTGCCGAAGAAAATTTGGTCCGACCTCGGGAAAAATTATTGGAAAGGGCAAGATGAAGGTGGGTCCTCACGTAATGACACATAGTCACAGTAATCAGCATCATCATGAGAGGGAGATTGTTCCGCGCGTGGGAAGTGCCCAAACTGGAGGGAACTTGAAGCTAATCCAGTGCCAGTTGATGCTCCTCCTTCATGCTCGACGGTGCCAGCAACGGCATGAACTCATGATTGCCAGGAACAATAGTAATAGCAACAACAACAGCAACAGTCACCAACACCAACCAAATGTTACCAACACTGTGGCTAGGGCAATCCTTCTCAATGTAAGTTCAAGGTCGAACGTTTTATCGTGGTGATTTTAGTGATATGGAGCTATATGTATATACTCAAATATTTACATTTTTTGTATACTAGTGCCCCATTCGCCACTGTCTGGCGATGAAGGAGGTTCTGAACCATATGAAGACTTGTCGCTTGGGGGGAACCTGCACTTACCAGCATTGCACTACGTCACTTCGTATTTTGAGTCATTGGACAAACTGCACCATTGAAGACTGTCCACTATGCCAGTGTGTAAGACAGCGGATGCGGCGTGCCAAAGAGTGGGAGTCTACTTTACCGCGCAGCTCCAGGTACACTTTACTTGCAGCTGCCCTTCGAAGTAGCCAAGTCCCACGACCAGTTCCACCCAACTGTAATGCCGCTGAGCAAGCCCAGGAAGGGCAAAGTGGAGTTCCCTGTCAGAACCAGGAAGATCTGAGATGGAATAACAGTGACAATCCACAACAGCAGCCACAACAACAACAGCAGCAAAATAATGGGTCAATGCTTGTGCCCGTACAACTAGCATCCCAAACAAAGCAATCCCTGTGATAAGTTAAGTGGTGATAAGGCTGTCGAGAAGCATTCCGCGCCGTCACTGGATCAAGTTCGCAGAGCATATGAGCAGCTAGGTAATTAATTTATACATACCTACATATTGCTAAATATTACTGCATTGCGCAATTGCAAATCTGATTTTAGCAGGAAAATGCGCAAAAAAAATTAATTAACTTTTGATTTTGCAACATAAAACTCATTGACAAATTCATCCTATTTTTAGGTATACCTTGCCCTGCAGAAGCGCTACAGAGATTAATGGCCACACTTCCACCTTCTCAGTTACAAGACGGAGCAAATCAGTTCGAGGCTGATAACCGCATGGATACCAATGATAACAACGGCGATCAAGGCGTTTTTGACTGTTCCTCAATGGAACCTTCCCCTTCCTCATCAGACTCAGAGCGTAGTGCTAATCAGCAGAATCCCGCTATTAGCTCTACAACTACTTCTACAATTCCTCTCCGACTTCCGTTCAAATCTTCCACGTACTCGCGTCCAAAATAGATTTTACCAAAACAGACAGTATACATATACCTACCTACTTATATATATACCAAAGTAGAGAGAAAAAAATTATTTACCTTCTACAAACCAGCTACCAAAGGAATGAAAAATTTTAAACAAAAAACCTAAACTGTATTGTGAACAAAACGCATTATAGAAAAACTATCTTTAGTTTTTAATTCGAGAGTCTGTATTTTTATGAAGCTTTCCCCAATCCTCCCTGTCGACTATTTTAATAAGTGAACTTTTAGCAGTCACAAATTAAAATTGTACCAGTAACCTTGTAGGTACAGTTCCACCATATATATTATAATCTAAGAGAGTTACAATTCAGGTTATACAATAGAGAGATCTCATCGTATTTTTTTGATTATCCTCTTCTGCTTTTTTTTCAACCAGCTGCACAGTTTTTTTTTCTCACATTTGTTAAACTCGTTACAGCTAATTACCCCGCTACATACATTTGAGAGTTAACCACCTAGCACACAGTTTACAAATAACGTCTGCTTTGTTACAGTGGCAGTTTGTGTTACATTTTTGAGGTGTTGCTAATTTATTTTCAGAAAATTGCTATCAAGCTTGTTTAGAATTGATATAGCATTTTAGAAGTAGGTAATATTCTACTAAAAGTATTAACATATTTACTTTTAAAAATTTAAAGAGCATCTTTATCGGACTCTTTTTGTCACTCCTTCAGAGTTTTAATCTTTGCATGTGAATAAAAAAAAGTTAAAAAAAAAGGAAATTTTTACTGAATGATAGTCATCTACTGTGACATCCTACATCCTTTTATGAATCATTGCTCCAGGAACGTTTTAGCAAGTTTTTAAGGTCACACATTTTCACATTTCCAACTTGCTTTAAAATCGAGTGTCTCCAAGAAAAACTTACCAGGAACACACGGTTCAAGGTCATCCCTGTGTTTCGCTTTTGTGCTCATTCAAGATGTGATAAAAAGTAAGCATATGCTCTCCCGCGAGCGTATATGTGCCTCCTTCAGATTATGGACTTATGGAGTATATTTCAAAACCATTCCAAGAAGAAGAATGTAGGAGCATATTTTTGGCCACATATCTGCTTTTTCTCGTTCTTCATGATGGCATGCGTCATTAAAAAAAAAGCATTTTGCTTTTCGCTTCTACTTTCCAAAGCAGCAGCATTTTTGCTCCCTTCTACAGAGCTTTTTATTTTTGTGCTGAGTACGTGTAGCCGAAAAGGATCATACCGAAATGCGTTTTATTGATCGATACCACGAACACAAGCATATAAAAAAGTGTGCACACATTGGACTGAATTATATTAGAGAAAATGTAAAATCTTTATTCGCTTTTGGTGTGTTGTACATTCACACTCTGCTCGGATCTGATGGCAGCTCTAAACACATGTGTAAATTGGCACACTTAACTTATTCAGTCAGTTACTAAATCTGACGGTTTAGATCAAGGTTATATGAGTGAAAATTTACTGGAGTGCAATTTGATATATGTATTTGCAAAGTAATACATTTTGGGCACATTTTAGGAACTGCATAACAGGTGGTGTAGAGTTGTTATAAGATAGAAAATTGTTATTAGATAAGTTCGTGCTTTTTTTCAGAAAAAGGATAATGAGCAGGGATGGAGAGCAAGTGATAGTAATTAGTGAGAATGAGGAAGAGGACGAAGACTGTAACACAGACTCAGAGCCGATTGTGGCACGCAGACCATGGAATCACTTTCGTTGGCTGCAGCTCGACACCTCGATACGACTAAATCTCGCTGGTATGTGGTTATTATTGCTATTAGCCATTTTNCTGGTATGTGGTTATTATTGCTATTAGCCATTTTTACAGTTTCACTTTCATAAGAGGAAATAATCCAGTAAATATTTTATAGGCACAGACTGGTCACCTCGAATGGAAATCGAAGCGGTTCCGTCGGGACGCACGTTTCATCACTCTATCAGCGCAAAAACTGAAGGAAAATCAGGCCGACTTATTTCCAGACCAAAAATTGTTTTATCTGTTTAACTCCAGGAAACAAACTTTGCTTTCTATAGATTTCAGTACGGTGAGTCAAGAGCTAGACCAATTTTATGTACACCTCATATCAACTACGATATCAGCACACTCTGTCATGCAACTTCTTTTTTTTTTGTACGGAAGAATAATACTTCAAATTCCTAATCACCTTTTGCTATTTTAGGATCTAAAGTCGTTTCACGTGATGGAACCAGACTCGCAAAGATTTATTGCGTTTTTCACACTGCCTTGCTTTCCCCAAGAAGATAGGCTCTACTCAGTGCTCAATTCACATTCACAATGTGATCGACGAAGAGATTTATATTGTTGAGTCACTCCGAGTAAATGACCTATCCATTCCGGTATGTTAAGTTATTGAGTCCAATCTGGTCCACTCTAAAAATAAATATGCCAGATCTGCATTGCGCTCATTCTTCCATTTCAAAAAAAATCCTTTTTGTTTAGATAAAATCAGAGAATGGAGAGGAACTCGCGGTGATTATGAGACCGGCTGGCCCTAAATGGACAGCTAGTTCTCATTCTTCCATTTCAAAAAAAAAATCCTTTTTGTTTAGATAAAATCAGAGAATGGAGAGGAACTCGCGGTGATTATGAGACCGGCTGGCCCTAAATGGACAGCTAGTCAACCCGGACTAATGACACTCCATTTCTCTGGTGATGACAGAGAAGGGCTCACTTGTCGTGAAAGAGCGATAATTCTCGGATTTTTCCTTGCAATTGTACTTATTATCCATTTCCATCTGTAAATCTTCTGTCGACGTGATTGAAAATACTGATATGTTGATGTGTGGATATTTTGCATTTCTCTGTCAATAGGGAATCCAAGGAATGTCCCATTGGAAAAGGTCTTCCGTAGGAATACTTACGTGCTACGTGCTTTCCGCGTTTCTCGGTTGTTTCATCGTACTTCTCGTTTACGTCGCAGTACGGAGTGATAACTCACCGCCTGGCAAGCTCCAAGTGGATCGCACTCCAACTGGCAAGAGTATATTTCCCACGTCCTTCTATTCCTGACGTCATGAGGATAGTGACGAACACGATATCTTCACAGTTTTCGACATTTTTTGATTTGAATTTTCAAATAAATTTTACTAATCACCACACTCACAAAAATGATATGTTGTACGAGTTGCCTTTATTTAGATAGCTTTTAGTACAGAATACACTCTCTTCTCAGCTCCACTTTTAAAACGCGTAATTAACAGATACAATATTTCCCTAAGAAAGCAAAGGAAATTGACTAGATATGACATTATGCACAGCAAAACAGTTTTAACTGACTTGATAGTAAGTGTACTTATTGTTTACAAACATAATTTGTATTGATGCTAGTACGACGATCTCGACCTCCATAGAATACAGCTCAGTATAATGACTACCAGTAAGAGGAAAAGTGCTATACCTAAGGCAATCCAGAAGTAGGTTGGGTAGTCTTCAAGGTCGGATATGGTATCTCCCAGCTCTTGTATGTACGGTAGCGTTCTCATCCAAAATAGGGCTTCCTGTTCCAATCCAAATATTCAAGAAAATCAATTTAAATCTAGTTTATTCCATTCCAATATATAAATTCTAGAAACAATTAATAATGCCATACGCCTTTCCGAAAATCTTCCCCCATCGGCGATGGAAGGGACGTTATATTGTAATAATTAATATTTCCCGGCTTGACTGGCCTCCAAGGAACAGAGTTGGGAATTAGGTGAAGACCAGAAGAGGGGCTCCTTAGAATTTAATTACCACCAACCAAATTATAAATTTCAACATCAAGCTGAACTATCATGATGCGCATATTTGTGGGGGATGCTTTTTTTACCCTGTAGTAGCAAAGGAGACGAATGCTCTAGTAATAATATCGGAAACACGTTCATCCTCAGCGCCCATCCGTTCTGAGGATCCTTTCATAGGCTCAAATAAATAGATTAATTCATCCCCATGTGAAACTCCGTAGTTGAAAAGTGGGTGGTGAATTCCCATTTGCCTGATACGGCGAATTTCCTGACTTGCAAGACTCGGCGATGAAGGAGTCTTATGCGAAAATACGTAAGAGTAGACAGGACTCTTTGAATCTGCTGCAAATCTTTCGAGCATATCCCAATGGCAGCTATAGAACAATTTGTCTCCAAGCATTTCACTAAATGCAGAAATTACTCGTTTCGTTTCATTCACTACATCAATTTCTTCAAAATACTGGGCTTTCACTGCATCCAAGGTCACACCAATAGGCTCAGCTCTGTCCATAATACTTGTAAGCACTTTGGGTAATAGCTTGTTCTCAAAGTAGTCCTGATCTTTGAAGTCTTCTGCTCCAACTGCCAAATGAATTTTTGTGTAGATCCCGAGACCTTCGTCATGCGCCACTCCTGCAATGACAGGCACTTGAGCGAAACGCCCTGTATCCATTAATTCTCGAGGATTGTCTGGAAGCAGGGCGTCGTCACCTCTCCACTCTGCGTCAATTACAGGAGCTGCCCTTAGTGGTAAGCCCGTCAGTTCCTCAAGTGAATGCTGAGCTCTGACAAGTTCTTCAGTTGGTTTCTCCATCAGGCAGTCCACTAGCTGAATAGAGTCGTCAAAATCACAGCCAACAGCTTTGCCAATTTGCATTGCATACTCCTTTGGATTCTCGTTAATGGACCTACATTAAGTCATACATTTAGCATATTTTAATGACTTTAATGACAAAAATATTTATAAATGGTTGGTCACCAGTCACAGAATGCCGATCCACTTTGTATTATCGCCGAATGAAACGTTCCCAACGCCCTTGGTGAAAGTATCAGCATATGAACTGCGGCTGCTCCAGCGCTATGTCCAAGAAGAGTAACACGTCCGGGGTTTCCTCCAAATCCTCTTATGTATTTTTGAATCCATTTCAATGCAGTAACTATATCCAGCATTCCAAAATTTCCCCCAATGTAACCATCTCCTGTACTAAGGAAGCCTAGAGCCCCCAACCGGTAGTTTACGGTTACGAGAATGACATCATGGCGCATGAGCCGTTTTGGCCCTACCATTTCTCCACTTCCTTCAACAAAGCTACCCCCATGGATATAAACGACTACGGGAAGCAACGGTCTTGAAGTTTGTACCGGACCACCTCTAACAGGAGCCCCCACATTAGCGGAAGCAGATGGTAAATATGGAGTGTAGATATTGAGAAAGAGACAATTTTCAGATCCTTCCACTACATCATTGGAAACTATCTGGGGGCAAGCAGGTCCAAACGTAGTTGCATGATGAGTTCCGGAGTCTACCTCTAGAAGCTCCGCCTCTCTCCACCTCCGCTCCCCAGTGGGAGCGTATGCATAAGGGATACCAGTGAACGAGTAATAATCCTTCCGAGTTCTGTCTAAAGTCTCTTTAGTACCAATGAACAAACTGTCTGCGGCATGTAAACTAATTCGGCTACCGACTTGCGCTGAGGCCAAGTCTAGGCTAATTCCCGCCAGCGCGAGTAGCCAATGTACGGAAAATGGAATGATTTGTACCATAATTTACAAATTTATAGAAATCACCAAATAAAACTCAATACCTAAGGAAACTGCATATTCCCACAAGTTTATAGTCTCTAAAGTCACTTTCTAGGCCAAAACCAAATCACTTTTTTTTTCGGGTTATGCAATTCCTTTCCCGTAATACTATTTCGCTAAAGCTGGTTCCAGAAGTCAAAGTTGACTTCTTGTTCGTAACGAAAACAGAGTGAAGGATAAAACCTAAATAAATCAGCAGGGAGTAAAAACGTGCAAACTCCTTTTCCTGTATTGACTAACTGAGTGATGCCAGCGTAATTGGGTGTTCCGCGTGGGTTGGCTAAAAAAAATCAGGTCTGAAAATGTGACGCTAACGCTACAGTGGTAGCAGTGGTGGTCGCTTTTGCACTGCCGAAAACATTCTTATCGCAGTGCCAGCAGCAACCAGTTTTTCCGAACTAAAAATTTTCAAGCGCACAGCCCATCTCCGCTTTATGGAGAGTTCCAAGTTCCAAAGCGTGTATGAAAAAGGGAGGGAAGTAAAAAAATCTCAACTCTCAAGTGCACCATCTTCTTCTACCTAAATACGTACAAAAAACATGCGCGACAAAAAAAACCATCTTCCTCCACCTAATAATATTATGAATGTATCCGGCTTGTGTAGTTCATTAGCCATGGGATATGAATTTTTAGGGAATGGGAGCTTGTTTTCCCTTTTCCCGATTTTCCTGTTACATGAATATGATGTCACGCTAGAAAAAAGGACGAGAGGCAGAAGGATAACGAGCACTCAGATAGTTTCGTTTGGATAAAGCACGCTAAAAATACCTAAGAAAATATTTTTTTCTTTCGAAAGTACAGCTTTCTATCTGCACTGTGCACAAAAAAAATGAGTTCACTTCAATTTTATAATTATACCATTTCACATGAGAACTTCAGTCAAAGGGATTTTTTTTCTTCTTTTTTCAGCGCAGCTATACGCTCTTCTCCTCTCACTCTATGATGTTTCCTCACTTCACTTTTCTCGCTACTTCTTGTATCAATGCCAATTTGTAAAGTAGAGAATGGAGAATGTGTACTGGCAGCGAAAAAATATTCCACTGTTTTTCAGCTTCTCCTTTATTTAGATTATTTTGCAGCTTTCAAAGCTAGCGAAAATTCTATAGTCTTTTGAAACGCCACCAGAAACGTGTACGGATTAATGAGCAATTCCACTACTAATAATGCTCCCGTCTTAATCCCAAAAACTCTCAAGGCAGAAGAGAGTATAAACGCTCCTTTCACACCCCCCACCGACCCGCACCGTCAAAATCAATTTTGTGTATGTGGGCTTATCACGCCCGTCGTATATAAGCTCTTGTCCTGTCAACTCCTTCTAAACTAGAATGTTTATAGATTCTTAGTCCAATTATAAATGGCAATACCTTATCCTCCTCTGTCCTCGTTCTTTTGTGGATGTTTTCACAAACAGAAGTAGGTATATAATATATTTCTTTCACAAGTGTCTCAAAAATTAAGCGATATCGTCTCAAATGAGAAGATCGGAAAACGATTTCAACTTTGGCAAACGCACTTCCTTTTGATTAGCCCAATTTTTAAACCTTTTTTTATTTTCAAATTAAAGCAAGAACACATTTCCAAAAAAAAAGATGT
>JAHZND010003517.1:0-11705 GCA_027744115.1 Acrocyrtus sp. NNG-2020 | reverse complement strand
TAGAAAATGGTATTTTTGCAGTGAAAAATATGTTCCAACATTTAGAGTACGTAGAGTACTTGACCCCGAAAAAGAGCACCTGTACTCTTTAAAGAGTACGACCATTTTTGGGGTCTCAAAAAGAGCACTGTGCTCTGCGTAAGAGTACGTCTGGTCACTTTAGATAAAAAGAAGAAAAAAAATAGTCAAAAGACTATTAATACCTAGGGCACTGCCTTATTATTTCTTGCATAACGGCACACAGACCTTTATTTTAAATAGCTTAGCAGGATATTACGCTAAAAACACTTTGCGAAGGCACGCTAGCTAACACTTGAACTTTTTCAGTTGGTGTTAGCGCTTTAAAGATTTTCGCGTTGGGATTCTCTCCACCTTCACCTCCTCTTCATCATCTCTGTTCGTTGCACTTTAATCATCGGAGTGTTCACGGGAGTGTCCTAACAGCGTCACAATTATATTTTTTTTGAAATCGATTTACTCCCCTCTCTCTTTAGATGGAAAGATAAAACCCATCTCATTTTTGTTTAGACCTCTCTCCTAAAAAAAATCTCAGACTCTTTGCAATATTTTACAGCTGCTCAGGTTTGTATTCACTCACGCACCATCAGCATTTACTTAAAAAAATGAGATGATATCATCTTCATTTTATCATCATCATCATCATTACCCTCAGCCACCAAGTCAAATTGTGATTAAAGTGTCCTCCACGTTCCTAAAAGTGCCTTCTGACAGTATTTTTTCAGTGCCAGTGTGGAATCTCATCAAAAAGGCAGTTTGTCATCTATCACTCACCCCTCGTCATCCACATACTAATAATCATCGTCATCACTCTCCACAGCAATCAGTTTATTCTGAGCGGGTCACCATTTAGCTATTTTTTAGCTTAGATATTAGATACTGCTGCACTAAAATGAGATGAGCCCCACATTTATCTTCTGGCGACTTGTCTCTGGCTTGATTGAAACTGAACACGAGAGAAAAATTATGTTGGAGGAATAATGGGACAAAAAAATAGTCAAGGGAGTCCTTTCAAGAATAAAATTCCGTAAATGGAAATAAATGTCATCTTTAGCAAAGTTGAGTTATCCACATACTAATAATCATCGTCATCACTCTCCACAGCAATCAGTTTATTCTGAGCGGGTCACCATTTAGCTATTTTTTGCTTAGATACTGCTGCACTAAAATGAGATGAGCCCCACATTTATCTTCTGGCGACTTGTCTCTGTCTTGATTGAAACTGAACACGAGAGAAAAATTATGTTGGAGGAATAATGGGATAAAAAAAATAGTCAAGGGAGTCCTTTCAAGAATAAAATTCCGTAAATGGAAATAAATGTCATCTTTAGCAAAGTTGAGTTTTATCAGTCATCAATCATTTTTTGGAGAGTGGCTGTGTGCTGTTTGCATTCTGCTGCAATCTGCGATATCAGTAAATCAGTATCCATTTCTGACTTTTGCGTTAAGCATTCAACAATTCAGCATTCCTCACTTAAAAAGAAGTCAATTTGGTCGAACGTCCAACGGTACAAAAAATATTTATTAAGTATGTACAGCTGTCTTTTCTATTAAAAACGTACCTGTGGGACTTTTTCTCATGTTTTGCGAGAAGCAGTTTGCTACCGTTGATGTTGATTAATGATGATTATATTATTAAAAGGGCAAAAAATATATAATATGTGCTGGGATCTTTGGATTGGAAGCGACCAGTTTTTCCCTCTCTGCTTAACCACACACATTCTTCCTTCAACGAGACCACCTGTAATTGCAGAACATTCACTTTTTTTTGCAGTTAATTTGGGNTGGAAGCGACCAGTTTTTCCCTCTCTGCTTAACCACACACATTCTTCCTTCAACGAGACCACCTGTAATTGCAGAACATTCACTTTTTTTTGCAGTTAATTTGGGTTGGTGAAGTTACTTGAGCTATTATGAATTTGCTGGTTGGAATTTAATAATTTCCTAGAGCCAGACATATTGGCTGAAATATTTTGATTGCTATATTGATATCTCCTTATCTGCCCAGCTATCCGACAGGGATGGATCCTTTTAACGACAAAAAAGTGGCATAAATGGAAAATATTATGAAATGAAGTGGCATTTAAAGAGGGGCTCAGCGCTGCTTGCGGAACTCGGGATGATAATCATAATCAGTTTACTTTTCAAAACTTTTCAAGTTTTATTATTTTTTTTGAGATGTAAGCCAGTTTTCAAGTATCACTGCGAAGTCCGCAAGAGCATTGAGCACCCGTTCCTTTTTTTCTTCTCAAGGCTACTTTTTTTATATATACTTTTTAAAAAAATGCCAACTCAGTTGCAGTTTACAGTTACATGATGTCAGACAGTTCAGCTCCAAAGTAAACGGAAAACGCAAATATATGGATTAGGGAGAGCACGGTTTACCCATTTTTCTCGTGGTTCAATAATCCTCAAACAAACAGTGAAAAGAGGGAAAAAATCTCAGTTTGAAGAATTAACGAGAATTGAGTGGAAGAGCGGTTTTTTTCTTTGGTGTCTTCTCAGGAGAATCGCATTTTTTTGCGAAAGCTACTTCGCTACTGTTAAAGACTGATGATGGCACTAATGTCAGAGAATGTACAGCTAGCTTGATAAATATTCCACCTGATTCTCGAACTGTCTGTCTTGATTAATGTACTTAATACGGATCTCTTCTCTGTCTGTGTGTGTATTACGCGCTATATTTTTAAAGAAGCGGTTTCACATTTCGATTCGTGAATATCAATTTCTCCCTGAAAAAAAGTCCTTTCGGCATTTTTTTACATTTTAAAAAAGGCCCAACTTACAAAGTAGGATTTATGAGGGAGCTACGCCATCTGCCATTTCATCCCTATTAAAGTCATGTCCGCATATAAAGCACGGTACATACATAATCAGTGGAAGAAAAAAGAGGAATTTATTTTTCAGAGATTTTTTTTTCATTCGCAAGCAATTTTCATATCTTCATTTTCCTCCTCATCATCACGTCATTTTTGCTAAAGAGCTGAATAAAAGTCGTGAAATGAGCAGTAAGTCGATAGTCAAGTCGGAACGTGCCTTTTGGCTTTGCAAACAGAGAAAAAAAGCTTTTTCGAAAAGAAACGGGAATTTATGGGACTTATCAAATTCCATTTTTTCAACTTGTTTTCTGCAATCTTGCAATAAAAAGGTCCTTGATTTTCCGCCATCGCGAAATAACTAGCAGTAGTGTGCCTGTGTGCTTTTGTGGATTTGTCTCAGGGGCGCTCTCCGCATATTTTTTGTTATTATTTTTGGTGTGCTGAGTGCCGTACACGAAGCTAACCCCATCTAAAAAGCAAAAGCTGATGAGAATGTGCTGCTTTTACATAATTACAGGTTTTCATCTGCCGTTTTTCTTTTCGTTTTGGTAAAATAATTAGCTAGAGGTCAGGGCTCCTGACTGGGAGCTAGAAGTGCATCGAATTGCATATTGCCATTTTACTCACATCATGTCATTCCTGTCACAGATGAAGGTGTATCCTTGTTATAATTACCTGTTTTCTGAACTCCTCCGTATCTCGTAGTCACTCTAAGAAATATACTATTTTTTTCTAAAAGGATAATAATCCATTCCATATCAAATTTGTTATGACTTATGACTCGTGGATAAGTTACAAAGGAAGAATATAAAGTGAGTTTGGGAGGAGAGCTGACGTAACCTCCCTTTTGGCATTTATTTTCGCAGTTTTGCTAAACTTTAAACTAAATATTTTTTTGCCTACACATGTGATGTGAAAAAGGTCACCGGAGACAATGGCGAAATGGATTGGTTTTTTTGATGGCGGTGATGTGAGCAAGCGACACTTTATGCAATTTTATTACCTTCTTATACGAACACTCCACCTAATTTACCTTTTAGTGTTGGGTGAGTAAGAGAAACGGAGGACGAATCGAGTTAATGGCCGTATAAAAAGATCACAGAAAAAAATATATATCAGAAATGAGTGTGTTTTCATGGGCAGTTTAAATACATATATTTTTGTGGTTGTTTGGTAGTGTTGCTATAAAAGTTGAAAGTGTGATGACTTTTGCAAAAAAATATTAATGTGCGTTGTTCAAAGCACTCGATTGTAGTGCTCTTTTAGCAGCGGAATTGTTTTAATGAACCCGGCTTGACTCAACTATAATTGACAGGTGACGTGTCACGCTTCTTTAGCAATAAAAATCCATCAATTGAGTGAAATGAGTTGGAGAATTTCGCAAGTTGCTCATGCGAGTCCTACACTGCTGCTTAGCGTTAGCGTGTGCGTTTTTCCATCTTAATTGCCAAACTGGCATTTTTCATGGTGGCCACTCTTCTGAATGAGCTGAACATTTTATATTAATCGTAGTAACGGTTATTGCAAAATGACAGGCGATTTGGAGTTGCGCAGTGTCAAATCCAACTGCCCAGGTGTTGTAGGGCTGGCTACTGCCATGTCAAAATCGCTATATCGCTTTCAGAGTGAAATGCATCACTCAAAAAAATGTATTTCTTTGAGGGCGCTTGCGCGTATATGTCTCCAATCTCTATTCTCCGCTGAAGGACTCAAAAACAGAGTCTTTTTTAATCTCGCGTGAAATTGATAAAAAAAAGTAAAGTGCACACAAATGCAGCCTGTCCCACCATGACTCAGGAGAATTTCCATTGTTCGAAAGAGAAAAAAAATGAATTAGGCACAAGCTCTTTTTTATTATTATTATGCTTTCCCTTTCAGCTATCAGGGTACATTCTTGTGCTTTATTTTACCTCTTTTTATTACGTAAAAGGCAAATCAGAGAGCATTATTTAAAAAACTATTTGCGAAAAATGTATTCACGAAAAATGCTCTTTTTATTGCGCCACCCTCTGACGACTACACGTGAAATGTGAAATGGCAAATTATGCATCCGTCCTAAACTACATAAAAAAAGACGGGATTCCTCTCATACAATATTTTTTTTTACTTTAATGTTCTCGACATGATTCAAGCAGAGCTAAGAAAAAAGCCACACACATGACGAGCCACGACACTAACACAACTTTATATTTTTTTATGACGGCGAGAAGGAAAAAGACTCTTTTAAAAGGACTTGCCACCTTCCTCCTCCTCGCACAAAAAAATTTATATTTTTCGTTACTAAATTTAAATAAGATTACATATGTGCAAATAGCCAAAACACGAACTGCTATAGCTCTCCTTTTTTTCTTATTCTGCTTCTCATCATGTCATGACATGTCAAAATCACGAAGAGCACAGAATAAAAAAAGATAACCCTGTATATTATAAAAATGATTCTGGCTCTCCCTTCATGCGTGTGCAATATAACGTGCACTATTAACATTGTAAATTGGTTTCTGACTGTCATTTATGACTTTCTGAATGGAAGCGCTTCGCTCTTCTTTACTTCATATTAGCTCATATTAAATAGTAAAAAAACTTTCTTTTAAATAAAATACAAATTTTACAATTTTACAAATTGAGCGAGCTAAAAAGTTGCGCAATAGGGATCTGCAATTTTTTTTGTTTAGAGGGTCCTTGGATTATTTAGACTTTTCCACTTAAAAAAAGTACCGATTAAAATTAAAAACGAAAATTTTCATAATTTATTTTTTCCTCAAAATTGGCAATCAGTAAAAAAAAGTTCAATCAGGGTGACTAGTTAAAAAGGGATATTTACTATTTACCAATGAAAAAAATAGTTTATTTTTCGTGATGACGCTGCGATGATAATTTATGGATTTATAATACTAGACAAAGTGAGCAATTGGAAAGTTTACGAAAAAGAAAAATTAGCATTAGAGAGTATTCTAAAGTTGATGAGCGGAGCAGGTCAACAGCTATAACCAGCAGTCAATCGTTATCATCGAGTAAAACGTCGTCGTCATCAATTTTGCCGATAAATCATCAGATCCTTTTGGTGACGACGTATGGTACAGTATGCGCCATGTGCTATATTCATTTTTTTCAGGTGAAGAAAAATGACCTATTCTTCTTTTCTTTTTAGCACTTTTTTTCATACATTTTTCTTCTGCGAGAGCTGCAAAACGCTTGTCATATGCATTTGTCTAACTGGATTTTCCACTGGGCTTTCGCTAAACTGATTTACGCTCGCAAATTATTACACCTATTTTACTAGCTATCAGAATCAGAGCCATAGCCCATCCGATCCCTTCTACTCTCTGGCGCTGTTCCCAAAGTCCCAGCTGCAGCTGCGCTGATTAATGAATTGGACTGAATTTGAATAGAAAATATATGTCCCTTCGCAAAAAAGGGTTTGCCATTGGGTTGCTTACTTTCAGAATGAGGAATTGGAATTGGCGAGGTGGAGAAGTTGAAGAAAAATAGTATGCAAATTATTCTTTATCTCCTAAGAAAAAAGGACACTCGTAACGTCCTATATGCGATATAGATAGAAGGCAGTGGCAATTTTTTTTTTGGTGGCGCTGCTACAAGCAAACAAGATTTGTTCAGAAGTGATCCTCGTAAATCAACAATCAATCGACAGTCTGAAAATTCGGCACACCACAAAGGGGACTCATATCCTCCTCATCGAACTAATCAATGATAAATAAATCAATTGCGCAAAAAAATTACAAAGAATTTGTTAGTAATAATGGACGCAAACGAGGTAGCAGTTTGGTGTAAGTAGTAAAGAAAAAAAAATGTTTGGAGGAGATTTTTTTGTAATTTGTTCATTTGCGTGTGCAATAGGAATCTTTTTTGATCGAGTGATTGACTCTGCTCTCCCAAGTAGTGAGTCAACTTTGGAGTGGAGCGCGAGTGAGCTAAATAGAGGCTATAAAAAGATGACGAAATTGTACATATGCTGCCAATATGACAACTGCTAAATTGCACTAGTTTGCATTTTGCATTTTGCCAATACATAGGTGATAAGCTCTCTAGATAAGATTTTCGGGTTGATTACTACTTATAGTACAGGTACAGGTGTTGGATTTGAATGAGAAATCAAGCAGGTTAGTGAGGTTTTGAGAGTGCATTTTGTCATCATTGCATCTGGCGAGGATAAAAAAAATAATGCACCGGCGAAAATAAATATCTCACTTCAAGGCTGTTCTTGTAAAAGAGTAATCAGGTAGGGATGATTTTTTATTCAAAAAATTAAATTGCTCATCGTTCTAGATGATTAATATCTAAATGCACTCAAATGAGCACATTATGACTAAACTAGAATCGTAATTATTTCGTAATGCCTTTGTAATTAGAATTTACAATTTGCAATACGCAGATATTAATGTGTTGTCTTGCCTTATGATTTGCATTTAATTTTTTTGGGATAGGTCCCTCGGCCAAGACAAGATTTTGTCACCGTTGGCTAGAGTAAAAAAATATGATTTTATAAATGATTCTTTACAGCAACAGTCATTCTCATTCCCACAAAAAAAATAAATGGAAAGCCTGAAAACATGCGAAACAAAAACATTCATGATGACGTTGGCTGAAGTACTGGGAAGCAATTATCCCAATTTCTGTTTGATCAGTCATCCCTGTTTACACGGACAAAGTGTGTGGATTTTTCTGTCAAAACACTTTATTTTCCCAAAAGCAGTTTACTTAATGATATATCGCGGTAATTTTTTTTGCGCTGAGGAATGAAAATTAAAAGACTATCGCTTTAAACTATTCCTGAATGTGCTGAAAAAATGCAAAAATGCAAGCAAAAAAATTACTTTCCGTATATACAAATGCAAAAGTGTCTCTAATTGATTCATTTGAGCCTTTCTATTCTCATGGGTGAATTCGCCCTAAAGCAAAAAAAAATATATTAACTTTTGCATACATTTTTCCCTGTTGACTTTAATTTGAAGTTTGTGTTTTTGCAAATTAAGGAGAGTGGTGCCTTCGCCTATCGTCACACCTTTAAGCTCAGAGGACTACAGTTTTACGCTCACCACCACCCCTTCTCAAAAAAAATAATTTTATGGGAAGGGGAATAAAGGAAAAACGCAAAAATTTATAATTGATTTTTTTCTCTGAGATATAGCACCAGTTTTCTAAAAAAAATATTTATCCCATGAGCGTGTAAAAAAAACTCTGAATAGGATGGGCGTGCATGCATAAAGAATGGTTGAGCAAATATAAGACTCGCCGTTATTGACACTGTTACCGAGAGTCTTTATTAAAAACAATATTTTTCTAGCTTGAACCATTTTCAATCTGAAGATAACCAGTTCGATATGAATGTGCATAGTGAATAGTAATGCACTGCTTAATTATTATGTGGCACTGTCACACTTCTCTTAATAGATTGTTGATTCTAGTGATTTGCTCCCGATATTGAAAGTTACGCAATGATTTATACTAGCAGAAAAAAGAATCTTAATGGAATAATAATAGCTCTAGGAGTGATATTGAAATATTATTAGAGATATCTGAAGTGATTGTTGATTGTTCGCAATCTCATTTCTAGACATTGTAATATAAATAGTAGCAGAATTGAGAATGGCGAATGTGGTATGAAGAACAAAGCCAATTTTCCCATCGTGTAAACACGGATAAAAAGCGTGAAATTGTGAATTGAATGGGGACTCGGCTACTGTGTGGAAGGTGAGTTGTTGCATTTTGCATTTAACATGAGAACTTTTTACACCACTGCACCGCTTGCATACCAAAATGCTAAAAAATGCTGCTCATTGTCAATTTGTGGATAATAATGAATGAATCTGTTTTTATATAATGATTTGCATAACAATTCATTTGCTGCGTGCTTAAAAACATTCCAGAAGAACTTAAGTGTTTTCTTGTCTTGTTCTTATCAAACTGATGTAATAAATTAGTTAGCGCTTAGGTTGAAGTTAACTCGAATTTTTAATGATTTATACGATCTTGTAAACGGGTCGCGGGTGTAGACAGCCAATAAGCTTCCTTTTTATTGCTGGGGTTAGCCCATCTATTTATTAATGACCTGCAATTATGAGAGCGCATGGTGCAATCATAATTGTGAATTACACTACCGTAATTACAGCTAATTATGAGTGTCTACACCCATCGAGTTGTTCAAGCTTTTTGATGTTATTATTGCATATTGACTTTGACTGTTGCAAAAAATTAGAAGTTGACTTTTTCATTGAATAAAAAAACTTTTGTCGGTGCAGTAATATTAAATAAGGCAAAAAGTGCTCTAAAATAGGAAGCATGACGGAAAGACCAAGTACTTCGCGCAAGGAGATCTCGGCGGTGCTCTTGTGCCTGATCTTTTTCATTATATTGGCGGTCGCAGTCAAAGCCACGCTAGGTATTTAATAAAAAATATTAATCTTTTAGTGAATCTTACTGGCTAATATCAATCTCATAGTTTTAATCTGCCGATGTCTTACCCTCCAAAAATGTATAATTAGGCCAAGGTGACCAGGCTACTTCAGGCTTGCAATTTAAAATCGCAGATACTTTGTTTGGGTAATCTTGACAAGATATTTCGCAAAAAGGGGAGGAAAACAGTCAAGGAAGTCGCTTCCGAAGTTAAAGAGAACCTAAATGGTCCATCTATCTTTCAACTTCTGGAGGATATTAATAAGAATCCGATTGAAAAGGCAATTCGAGAAAAGATAGTTCCTTCATTTCAATCTGATTTTTCTCCGCTTCCACAGAATTGGCTTTTGGCAGATAGATTTAATAAAGAGTTTTTAGAGTTGTTGGAGAAAAACAAAATTAAGCCAACATTATGAAATCAAAGATAAATTAAAATGTGTGCTAATTTTTGTTCAAATTTGGAACAGTTGAAAATGTTTTAAAATTCTATTTCTGTAAATAAACGTTTTCATAAATCAAAGATAAATTAAAATGTGTGCTAATTTTTGTTCAAATTTGGAACAGTTGAAAATGTTTTAAAATTCTATTTCTGTAAATAAACGTTTTCGCACTTCTTATTCTTGTTATGGTCTTTCGCAATAATCTCCACTCAGGTTTTTATGGCTCATCTTCTGACCTTGTGAGACTCATAAAGCTGTCGTGATAGATCATTACTTACTGTAATTGCATAATTCATTTTAATTATGACGCTAATAGGAGTTGTTCTCCATCTGCTAATCGTTTCTGTCAACAGTTTAAAGAACAGAAAAGCCTTGTCGATTCATCGTCGAGCTTAAGTGCAAATTAGCTATTTATATGAAAGCGAAAATTTCGCACTTCTGCACTATTTCATGTTCAAACATAATCGAGTTCTGTGAAGGCCATCTTGAAATAAGTGAAAATGGGAAGAAGTGTGGTCAGACGTAGTTCAATTGGCGCGCTGTTGCTTTCAGTGACAGTTCTTCTGGTTCACGTCTTGAAGAATTCCATTGGTACGTCTTTAGTATTTGCAGACACTTTTTTAAGTTTTGTGCAAAAATTATTGAATATTTCAATTTGGAAATAGCTATCTCACCCTTCATGATGGGTGGCATGGGTGGCATGGGCGGCATGGGAGGGATGGGAGGCATGTATCCTGGCATGGGAATGGGAGGTTCAATGATGAACCCAATGATGATGGGCCAAATGATGAATCCCATGATGGGCATGATGAATCCTATGATGATAGCCAGGAATGATGTCAGGCATGGGAATGTATGGAGGTTTTCCGGGAATGCGACAGGGATATCAGATGAACAATCAATTCTCACAGGGAATGGGAATGGGCGGACGGATGTTTAACCAACCCAGTGGTAATCCTATGCAAACACGGCAAGGCAGCTATCCAGGCCAAGGAATGAATCAGATGCAATCTGATCAGGGAATGAATTCGATGCAGTCTGGACAAGGAGGAAATCAGATGCAGTCTGGACAAGGAGGAAATCACATGCAGTCTGGACAAGGAATGAATTCAATGATGCAGCAAGGGCAAACCAATAATCCTTTCCAATCTCGTGGAGGCTTTCCAGGTCAAGGAAGAAATGCGAATGGAGGGTCGTACCAAGGCCAAGGTACTCCACCATTTTATAATTCCCGCAAGGAACGAGTAAGTCCGAGAAGGCGGAAATTAGAAAAGGAAAATGAGTCCGACGAAAAGGAGGAAATGTCAAAGGAGCGTGACGAAAATGAACTAGTTCCTCCTCCAGAAAAGAAGCGTAAGCGACCAAAGGATAGGGAAAGTCTCCGCCGAGATGAGACCAAGAAAACTTGGAGCATTTACCAAAAATCTGAAAGCACTGATAGCAGCGAAAAGAAAATTATCAAAGAAGATAACAAATCGGAAAACGATAAGCTAGCGAAGCCTTGGAAATTATATCCGGGCTTGGAAAGCACCGAAAAGGATCTCTCCGATCAGAAGAAAACCAGCCCGCCAGCAGAAACAACTGCTGGACCTTGCATCAACAAAACTGGAATAGTAGAGCAATAATAAAAATCCAGTTTAACCTGTCTGCGTCTTCTCATCTCCATTTTTCATCTTTTTTTCATAGCGTGCCTAAAACCACTTTCTCAAGAAATGTCCTCTGTATCATTTCTTGAAAAGATTTTTAGAAAAATCGTTTAGATTTTTTATACTGGAGCTAGTTTTTGAAAGTGCAGCTGGAGGGCAGGATTGTCGTAGCCCGCATTTCCACCATCACATCCAGTTGCCCACATTTCCCTTTCCACTCTTGACTCTTCTTGGCAAAGTGGCTGTGGCTATGTCAGTACTCTCCACACACAATTCACTTTGCAATCTGCACCTATAATTAAGCAATTAATATTTAACAAGCGTTATTAGCAGCTATACACGTGCACCTCCACACGTGTAAATTTATTTGT
>JAHZND010003516.1:0-12894 GCA_027744115.1 Acrocyrtus sp. NNG-2020 | reverse complement strand
CTTTCAGCTGTGCTACTTTATTATGCAGAGAATTGAGAAAAATGAATGCTTGACTTGTGGCTGGCTAAGTTTGGAAAATATTTTTCAAACAGACAATTATTATGAGCGCTTTGTGTAGAGTTCCAAATTGATTTTATAGTTAGAACTTGAACTTCCGCAGGCTTCTTTTTGTAACATTCTCAGTCACCAAGATGTGGGAAATATTTTCTATTATCATAATAGGTCTCAATCTCTCTGGGGTATATGCAATCTTTTGCACTATAAAATACCTAAATTTACCTGACTTTTTATTTGGAGAAAGTAGGAAGTAAATTCACAAAAGAATTGAAAACTCTCATAGGTATTCGTTTTTAGATAGGCACATCCCCTCTATGCAGCACATTTTTGCAAATGGTTATGTCTGAGATGAATATAGTATTCCAGTGTCTTAGGAAAGGTTATGTTGACCTAATGTCCCTAAAGAGTAGGGAAAATGTCAGACAGAAGAACTAGGAAGTAGTAACTCGCAGGCGAAAAGCTTCATACTACATTGTACACAAACAGCAAACTTTTTTTTGAGCATTTTACCATTTAATTTTATCATTTGTGCCAGCTGGGAAACCATAACTCATTGACCTTTAAAGTTAGTCACGTCCATGAGTTTTATAGCTTACCTGCATTCAATAAATTTGCAACAAAGAATGAAATCTGAAAATTCTGAAAATTACTGTGAAACGTTCTATTTACTCCATGCCCATGCAAAAGAAAAGTCAAAGATTGTGGAGTAAATTAAGCCTTGTCTCGTGACTCTCGCGACAACTTTTTCGCGAATTGAATGAAACTTTGTCAAAGAATCGTCTTCTCGTTGTGCACAAGCACAGCAGCATCAACTCAGTATGATTCTGGGAGATAAGCGAAAAAAAATATTTAGGTCAGATGTCAGGCTGTCTCAATTAAACGAAACACTCGTGCCACTTCTCTTTAATAAGAAATATGTGCAGTAATACAGGGATGTGGTTGTGGTAATATTGATGGACACAATCGTACAATAATACAGGAATTGAAAGTTAAGATGAATGGAGATAAGCATTCATGCCACCGCCGTTTTGCAGATTATCCCTTACAATATGACTCTTCGTGTATATGTTTGCAGACTTGAAATATATTTGCTTTCAGGATTATTTATTACAGTTAATGAAACGTTGTGTCGCTTTGTCAGTGTTTTTCGTGAAAATTCAGCGAGTTTCCCTCGCCTTGAAAGTAAATATTTATGAGTGAAGGGTGAATGATTTATTTACATAGTTTATGATGATGCAGACTTTTGGTAAAACAATTTTGAAACATTTGTGTATTGTAAAATGTTGAAAAAATGAAAAACATTTCTTTCCACTTTTATCAAACTGTAACATTGCAAACTGATGACATGCTTGATTATTTTTTTTGGAAATCAACATTTTGGTTCCATCCACCTTTCTCTTTCCTCGCCCAGGTAAAATAGTTTTTATTTAAGGCGCAATATTTTTGCGCAACCTCGATGTAATCAAGATATTGCCAAACAGACGACTTGATATGTCGTCTGTTTGGTGATAAAAGGTGATAAAAGAGATAAAATATTGTTCGATTAACTGAATTAATTTCATGTAGTTTTCTCCGTGTCTTAAAGTTTTACAGTTTCCAGATATACATTCAATTTTCCTTATCTGCAGAGTATGGAGCATATGAGCATAAAAACACAGAATTGTGAAACAGCTAAAAAAAATTTGTGGGTGTGTTCCTGTGAAAAAATAAGCTTTATCTTATCACTTAAACTTAATTTGTCTTCCGTCACGGCCTGGTTTCTCCTCTAAGATTGCCCAATAATGGGAATTTTATCGGGACTACTACACAGTCTATAAACCTAAAGCTTTCATAGGGCCACCGTTTCGAGAGGCGGAGTCGTGTTGTGTGGGCCATCTTCATACAGCATAAAAATTTGGCAATTTTACTTGATTTTGTACATTTTTAGGCATAAAGACTTGAGACGGGTTATTTTTTTGTGAAAAGTGAGTTGATGATGCAATCAGCACTCCAGAGTCAAGAAGCAGCATCAATCATATCTAACTTCAAGTGTTTGCTGAATTTTGTAATTTTATTCAATCGCCAAAATATCGCATGACCCACAGAATTGTTGATTTGATTCATTGTATTATAATATGCTCTGTGTGTACAAAATTTCAATCTTTCCGTATTTCGGTCATTTCATCTTTCTTTCTATACTATTCAGGCAAACAGTTGTGGATCTATATATGATTAAGTCAAATCGAGCAAATTTTACAGAACAAATACTACGCATCCCATTGTATTTACAAATAATTTTGACAGGGAAGAAAAAGATTTTCCACTAAAATATTCCATAACGCACTTTATTTTGTGAAGCATTTCTCAGCTAGAAAGCATGGATTCATAATAATCTGTGCGCAAATAGTTAGGTACAATAACAAAATTGCAACTTTGTAATTATCTTTGAAAGGCCAAAAAATTCCTTATCGCTAATTTCTAACAAACCAATAACAACTCGCTAGGATTGGGGGCAGAGAAGTATTGAAAATTATGCTCAAAATGGTAAAAAAATATGATCTGCGTCTTAATTAGCTTGGCTCAAAAATTTGGTACTAATATTTTATTTTTGCAGACCGTAAGGAGAAATGTCGTCAATGAATGCATGATATATACTCCAGCCAATAATGTTCATATCGAAATGATTATAGTACTATACGCTGGCATATAGCGTAACCTCATGTCATGCTGAGTTTCAGCAGTATGAAAACACCAGATACATATTAGTTCAACAGCGCTTGGTACTAAAACCAAAAAAATTGATAAGTGTTTAAGTTGATAAGTGCAATGAGACGCATGCCCACTTCAGATATCCTTGTCTTTTTGCATGAATACAATCAATGAGAAGACTGTTTTTTGCAATCTAAAACACTGATTTAGAAACAGTTTCTTGACATTTGACCGACTGGAGCAAGGATGGCAAACAAAAATATTCACTTTGGCAATCTTATGTAAGGATAATTATTTTTTGTCAAATAAGGCAAATTCTCATATTCCCCCAAAATATCATTTTACAAATGGTGAATAGTTTTTATTGGGTCTGGTTTTTCGTACAATACAATTAATTATTACAGTATGTACAATAATAAAACACGATATACTCAGTTACTGGAATTATAAAATGCATAGGGTACGAACGGCAGCATTTATTGAATTGCGAAAAAATACGATCCGTTTAATTTTCACTTAAATTATTATCATATACTTGGTCAGTAAAATGACTCCATTATACTTTACATTTTTTGGACAACGAAGAAACTGATAAGATAAACTATAAAGAGATCGTAACTCGAACGGCACAAAACCTACGTAGCTCTAACTTACTTTTGCCCATTCTCAAAGAACAGACGAATTAAAACTGGTTCCAAATTTTTTACACACAGAAAAAATAAGGTCTGACAGCGACAATCAATGATGAAGTCATAAAAACTTCGAGAACTTTCTTCGATAAAATTGTTCAATCTATTTAGTCTATACAATCAATAAAAAGTACAAAAGTCAGAACCCTGTCAGTCCCAAATTCAAACCATACTTTCAATTCATTGCGGCAAACATAAAGTGTGTGTTTCTTTACTTATCAGACTACATATTTCATATTTTAACAAGTTGACAAAACTGTCCAAAAACGAAACAAAAATTACGAAAATTAAAGAGAAATTCATCGCACATAATATTTAGTATACGAAACAAACAAGTACAACTAATCCTAAATATTACCAATTTCATTAATTTTGCAATACAGATTTTGTATATTTTTTGTAGTAGTTTTAGTTAGTGCTGTACATTTTGACGTATCGAATTAGGTAATTAAAGTTACACCTTTCACAAACTTAAATTCTTAAGTAGTTATTTCTGCATTTTTTTGGTATGACAAAAAAGTTAAGGCTAAGAGGTCACAAATATTTACATACTCGCAACAACAGTTTCGCCACTTTTAAATAGAAAGACCGTACTAAAAATATAAACACATGCATAGCATGTACTTTGCAAACAAAATGGCAATAAACTCATTTCATTCCTAAATATTAAGCGAACACTCCACCGGATAAAAAAAAATTACATTTCATTCGACAAAAGCCTCATTTATGGGATTCCAAATACTAAAGGAATAGTTATGTCTTCTTCGTTCACCTCGATGAAATAATTTCCCTTTCCTCCATCGCAGTAAAATCCCATTTCCACCTCCTCTGTGACATGATGCACATCCTTCTTGATGTTCATATAAGTTGGACTCTCCTTTAGCTTGCACGTAGTCTTGAACTTTCCACGACGGAAAATTGTCTCAGTGAAGAGGGAGAAGGCCCTATTGTGACTTCCAATAAAGGAAAATGTTTCGCAACCTGGTTGAGAGTGTCCCCAGTTTGGATAAAAGTCAACGGTTCCCATTGGAATCAAAGTTCCGTAGTGATTTGTTGGAGCAGTGATACTCTGTAGCGTCCACGGTTTGCTATATCCGTCGGTATGGATAACGTCAACGAACTTGGCGTCGCTTGCGCATAGTCTTGATGGTGTAAGTTCCGTTTCAAAATTTGGTCCTGCTGGGTCCAAGCCTGTGATTCGATCAAAACTTTGACTACATTTGCCAGCAAAGCCCATTAAATGCGCGCCCAAGCTGTGTCCAATGCCCCACAGGTAAATGTCTGCCTTTCTACGTTTGATTTCTCTGAGATGATTTGCCAGCCAACAGCCAACACTTTCGATATTTTTAGCTGCTTGTTCATACCTATCCACCCCAATGTTGGCTCCACCTCCCCACCCAACAACGACTACGGTCATGTTCTCATGCTCCAACATTGCGTTTTTCATGTCGTTCATCCAGTCTACGTCAATGTGATGTATGAAGCCATGGGTGATAAATGCAATCCTTGTTGTTTCGAAAGCTCCAAAGTGTTCAAATTTCCCTACTACTTCATCAGGAAAGTCCTTCCAAGTGATTTCAATTGGTTGCTTATCTCGTCTGAAGACTCTCAGCTTCGGGCGAATTTTAGATATTTCCCACGGACCAGGATTTGAACTTTTCACTAGATTTTCTGCTAACGCTGGAGAAATGGTTTCGGCTACAACGATTGGAACAGCTCGGCCAAACTGTTCGGTAAGTTGCTGCATTTCCGCGTGGATGTCGTGAATTTGGCTGCGGAAGACGCTCAGCGTTAAGGCTTGTCCGACTATGTGCCCTGTCACAAGGCCTGCTCCCCTCACCAAATGGAACGCCCTCTCCACTTTATCTTCCACGTAGTAAAAGGCCTTTTTCAAAACCATTTTTGCTAACGACTTTGCTGCAGTATAAAGAGCTTGCTTTATTGAGCCCACAGATATTGTTGTGATAGAGCTCGCACTTTGAAAACTGAAACTGAGGGATGACTTCCAGACAAAATATAACTCATCTTCCACCATTTGATCCCCCTCCTCGGATACCGATATGGTCGGGATGGGTTGTGGGATCCCTTCTGTTTTAATCAAGGCAAATAAAATTACACTCAACTTGAGTAAATATTTAACAACCATAATAACAAGTATATTCATGTTTTTTCTCATTGTGCATTCACTGAAAAAATCTCTGAAGTGTGATTGAAGTTTGGAACTTGCTAATTAATTGGCACGAGATTAAAACAATATAATTAAGTTTATTAACCGCTACGGGTGAACTCACCTGTAAACTGATCCACAACTGTCATTGGAGACGACGGCTTGAAAACTGGACTTGAAACAGAAATACTGCAGCAGTTAAAGCTGCTTTGCCTACTGGCAGAAAGTAAGCTTAAAACTAAGATTACGTAATGTAATCAACAGAACGTTCTTTCCCCGACTATTTTACAACTTTTGTATGTTTAGTCACCACCCGCAGATAAGACTCGTGAGTGACCAAAAACAATGACGATGACTAATAAGTTTAACTCAACGGGCAATTTAAACACACGTTTAACATGAATACTTGTTTAAGAATTTTAAGATGTGTGATTTATCTTTAAACATCCACGTTCTACTTATTTACTCCTGTGTTCGTCACTTAATTTACGATTGACTATTGACTTTAATGCTAAGGTTAGCTATCTCTGCAAGTAGCTCTCTGGACCTCGGCCGGTGTAGTTTGAAGACTGAGTCGATGCTGGACATGGAGATTGACTTTTATCCTGCATTAACCCACGCGAAGTTTATCAATACGTAAATTTAGCCAAACACCAACCTAATCGATAACTTTTTTTCTTTCCTCACTCCCTTCACTCTTCTGTCCAAGTCGATGTCGTGGCTTTGATAAACTATGTTATCTGCCTTTGACCACCACCGGATGAAAACAGGCCGTAGTATTGCAGAAACGAGGAATTCCAGCTACTCCAGTTAGCTCTCTCTGCAATCTGTAATCAACTATAGATCAACAAAAAATTTAATTAATTTATATTTATGAAATATATCTTTCTTTATTCATACTCAAATGGCAAGAGGAATGACTAACCACAAACCATATTTTTCCCAATGAATGACGAGTACGCTCATGTCACTGTGCTTACTATTACTTGAAAAAAAAGTTTGCATATGACTATACCGCATAATTGATAAGAAACAGTCCTGCTGCTTTTTGGTCTCGAGTTTGGTTTAAAATTAAGCACGACATCGTAAACTGTGCTAAATGTGAATGATATCACCAAAAAGTATGACGGAAGGAAAAAGAAGTCAAAATATAAATACATATTTGGGATACGACATAATCATTTAATTAACCATTTAGGTTGTATACTAATTTAGAGCCTGCTCTGAACTTCATACGTAAAATCAGCTCTAATCATTCATGATCTACGTACCATAATTTTGGGGTAACGTAAGAAATTGTAAAAAAATCGTTTTTATGGACGGGTAAATTAATATTAATGTGTACAAACTGCTATACCGTTTGCATTTACGAAAATAACATAAACAATTACCTGCGTTTACGACTCATACGAGCCTAACTGTACTAGGAAAGGATTGTAAAATCCGCCACTTGTGTGGTTTTGAACAGGACTCATTCAGAACGGCAAGTATGGATTTCGTTGGTGGAAGCGCTGGTGTGTAAGCAGAGCTTGAATATATTTAAAGATGCGCTACTTCCTCTTCCTGAAAAAAGGCAAGAACAAAAAAATACATTAAAATGAATGTTGATTTTTTAACTTGGTTTTTACAATTACAATTTAATCTCACATCAGTGTGCAGTTGAAATAGGTACCTAGTATATACCATATTATGCCGTATTATGAAACTCAGAACTTATAGAACCAGTGAACCAAATGTAAATATTTATTAGACCCTTGTCACTGTACATTTTCTATGAATTTTTGCCTAACAAAGAAACAAGTTGCCCTTGTGGCACTGGAAACCGCCGTAACCTTGAGCCCCGTCCTGTAGCTCCGAACTGGTCTCACCCATTTCACACCTCAATAAAAACAAGAACAAAGGGATGCGAGTTTTAAGGTGAGATTACCAGTAAAGATGATATGCAGTTTCCTTTATTCGCCCAACTCCGGGGATTTTCTCCACAATAAAGATGCAAACGACAGCAGCAGTGCAGTGGCCAAATAAACTTGAGCTCTTCTCATGCACAAATATGCTCACAATGGAATCCATGGAATGAATGGATTGTGAAATGATTAATAACATGTAAAGTGCACTGACAGAAGATGTGGGAAATCCTATGCCTAAAGGCTTGTGTGCATTCAAACGAATACTTTATCAGCGTTCCAATCTGGAATATTGCCTATTTATCACTTCCACTAAAATTCAGTTGTGATGTATCCACGAATATAAAAATATGCCGTAAATAAAAGCTCTGCAGATAATTTTCAATGAAAGCAGCATTTAATTTTCTGCTTTTTCTATTCAAGGATTTTATAGCAGGAAATTGGCTAGTAAAATTATTTGTAGCTGCGAATCGATTGGCGATAGCGCATATTATATAAGTTGAAAGAATGGAAATGGGAGTTTTTTTGTCTTACTTGATGGAATGGAAAATTGACCGTGAATCCTTTCCTTTTCTCAGCCACCGAGCACTACTACTACCACCACCTTTCCTGTCGAGGTTATTCTTTATTCTACACCTGGCCAAACAAAAAAAATCATATCCGAACGTCAAAAGGGTTTCAACTGTTCGTATTTACCCTAGTATTATAGCAGTCTCATGATATTAACTATCAGCTTGAATTATGCAGTATCAGTAAGTACCATGTACCTATTTTCCTTTTTGGTTGTGTTGTAAACTGTCTTGTTTATCAGCTTTACAGTTGATACTGATTGATGCCCAAATTGTGTTATTAAATGACTGCCAAAGCTTACGTCAGAGGAAAGTCATTTTTTAAAAGTACAACTGACTTACAATTACTATGTTAGATAACATTACCCAATGGACCTTAATAACGAAGTTCAGTCGTTCACTGCCGTTGCCAATGTTAAAAAATTAAAGAAAGAGCCGATGATGATGTGTCAGATTCAGATATGAGATAATAGATAAATCTCCGACAAATAAAATAAAATCACTCTTAACTGCAACTGCAACGTACGAAAGAGAATAAATTCTTATGAAAACGTAAAAAACAGAAAGCAATTCCTTCACCTTGAGCTTGTCTGTTCCTTTAGTTGAAGACATTTTATGACTAGTAAAACAATAAAACTTGATTTGATTGGACATTGTTTATTGCAATTTCCGAAATAATACTCTAATACGTATGAAATCGTCAGTTGCCACTCCACCCACGCATGTGTAAAGATTACTCATCACTAATAGTGGATGATTTCCTACTAGTAAACTGCAGATATGAAAATTCTAATGCAAAGAAATTTCGACTAAAAGCTTAAACTGTGAAATCTCTGTTTCTGACACTACTGAGCTGTTTCTCCGTAAGAAACTACCAACCCGGATTTTAAAATTTACCTAAACAAAACAACTGAAAACGCTCCACTCCTTTATTTACCTTAATTTATGTGAGAAAAATCCCCTTTCAACTTAAATTCCTGTTACCTCTCGTCAAGTTTATTTTTTTAAAACTTGGAATCCGTCTGTCTCCGCCATAAAGCTCTTCTTATTTGTACATCTTGCAAGTTTCAAGAGTGAAATTGGCTAACAAGGCATTTTCGAGACTACGCACTCACAAGCACAACTATGACGAGTGTTTGAAATAGATCACACATTACCCAGTAAAAAAGCGAAAAGCCAGAAAAGAAGATTTCTTCATTTACATTTTTTTCACGCAGAGAAAAATTCTTCGATTCAAAGAGTTCACTGGCACTACTGGTGCAATCTCTGCATCGACTTTTTTTTATCAACATCGACCTCCATCCACTTCCACTTCAAACTGCGCTTGAAACTTGACGACGCTGCTCCCAAAGTGCGTAAACAACTGCACAGCAGCTAGACGCATGCAACTCGTCACGCGTCTTGATTACAAGAACGAATTCAAAACTTTTTCAGGTTTTTTAAAAGTCGAAGACGAACTGTATCCAGTAACGCTATATCGCTGGCGCTATTAATCCTTCTACTCTCAAGGAACATATGAACGCTAATCCGAGTTGAGCTCAAGATAGATTATTCTCACGTTCAAGTGAAGGATTTGGGCTTCTTCCCGTTCATTTTATATAATAGCAATAGCATCAACAGCAATAAATTTGACAAGAGAGATGCAGACATACATCACAACACTTACAAAGTTAGCGATGTACTCCCGTTGCGTAATAATACCTAGAAGCGATTTTGAGAGATGGAGATAGAAGTGTGTGTTGCGACAGGATACTGTTTTTACCATTAATCCCCGCATCCCCAACAATAGCAGTCATTATCTGGTTGCATTAGCCATAATAACGAAGAGCAAGATCATTTCCCTTCCAACAAAGGATTACAATTTTCTATAAAGAGATTAGAGACCACGCACTATTATTCTTGAGATGAGAAAAACCGTGCTTTTTTGCTGTCTCTGTTTACAAGAGACGAAAAATAGCTTTTTGTAAGGCATCGCATCTCGCATCGCATTGCATATTGCATCTCTATGACTTAGGTTGAGCAACACAACCCAATCTTCCTAACAAAGGAGCGTGATTATGCTAAAAATATATATTTCTCGTCAAGCATCATGTACAGTTTCGTTTAGAGATGATGACACTGCTACACATCTGTTGTGCAATGCATTAAGCCCGCATTTAAATTCATGTCCAATAAAGTAAGCTCGTACTTAATCAAAAGCGTTTAAAAAAAGCTGTTTCACCCCCAACTTTTTACTGTATGAAATACCTAATAAGATGCACTTACGTCTTTAGTAGATGTGCAGTCTGGTCTTCTTCCTTACTTTTGTTCTGAGGACGATCTTAGAGCCCAAATTCATCTGCATTATTGCTGTGAAGTTTAACTGTTTTCTCAGCACTTGCACTATCCTAGTGTAATTTTTTTTTCCAGTGCTCCTCTTTCAACAGTAACTTAAACAAAAAGGAGTTTCTTTGTTAGGTCAAATGGAAAATCCCCATTTATGTAAAGGAAGTTCCCCAAAAAANGGAGTTTCTTTGTTAGGTCAAATGGAAAATCCCCATTTATGTAAAGGAAGTTCCCCAAAAAAGTTGTTGATTTGAAGGGTGAGCCGTGAGCCAAAAAGGCCCGGAGCGAAAAAGACACGAGACACAAACAATCTTCTGTGCAGAAGGATGGCGAGAAGAGCTTTCCAGAACAAAAACACTTTCGGAAGTTCCCCAAAAACGAGAACAAAGTCTTGAGTCGACGCGACGCAGCTGCCGAAGGAAACGCGATGATGCTGATGATAGTAGTGAAGAAGATGATGATGAACGAGGTAAGATGAATACAGACAGACGATGCTGAATGGGAATTGTTATAAATTGATTCGACGCAGCTGCCGAAGGAAACGCGATGATGCTGATGATAGTAGTGAAGAAGATGATGATGAACGAGGTAAGATGAATACAGACAGACGATGCTGAATGGGAATTGTTATAAATTGAACTTGTAAATGGGGACAAGGTAGACTCTGGGATATAAAAAAAATGTTTTAGCGTTTCAGCTTCAGCTGCAGTTTCACTACTAGCACTGGTCTGGTCTTTGAAGTTAGTTTATTAATTAGAATAAAAAAATAGTCAATGTAAACAGAACAACACTCAGCACTAATCCTTTCGCTTCTTGGAGTTTGAATACGAGTAGGAGGATCACTTGCTTGCTTTAAACAAGGAAAATTTCTCACAAGTGCAATTTTTATGCTGATTAAATAACTGCTGATGCTCACTGATTCTCCATTCACTAACCAGTTTAACGCTTCCAGTTCTTCAAATTTAAGCACTTACAAAGTAATCTTTTTATGTGCAGTTTAAATAAAAGCTTGCATTGAGAGGGCACCATAAAACGCAATTGGCTGTCTAATCTTGTTGTATAAGAATAGACTTGACGTGTGAAGTCTTCCCCTATTCATACGTGTATGTAGCGTTTCAATTTATTTTGATGATGGTGCATTTGTCCATTTAGAAAAGTTCACACAGCTAATTCAAGTTAGGCAATGGTTAATGATACAAAGTGTTATATTTTCTCACATTTTTAGGGTTTGAATTTTTGAAGAAGCTGATTACACAGTATGCAGCCATTGCTTCATCGCATTAAATTCAAATGTTATCAGATTTATAAACTAAAATGCTGACTTTTACATGCCACTTCATAGTACATTTACTTTCAACTTTTCACTGCGATAAACAATCGCAAACTGTCACTGACATGAACAATCACTTCCTTTCTGCAAAAAAACTGTTTATTACGGAAGAAGAAATGGGTCGCGTGAACAGACAACTAATTCTGATTTGATGGTTATGGCTTGAGTTGTAGCCTGAAAAAGGAATAAAAAGATTTAATTGTGAATTTATGAGTCAACTTTTGTTTGCAACTGCTTCACCTCATCATAAATGTAAGCTTTATCATGTTCATATCGTTTTACTATCTTATAGTAAGCGAGTGCAAAACAATATCTTTAATTCATGAAACATGTCTGACTCGATAATATTTTGACAAAGTAATTCCTGACAAGTATGTGGCAGTTTTGTAAAGGAAAATGTCTCATGAAGCCTTCCACTAGGTTAAGGAAGTTGTGGTAGTGGGAAAGCTCTACACCTATTGTACCTATATTATTGTAGGTAACCCTTTTGGTCAAGTAGTGCCAGCTAATGTTTATCACAACGCAAGGGTCAAAGGACAAACAAAGTGAGAAATGAAATAAGATCGAGGAATTTCTGTGTCAATTTTATGCGGTCCTGTTTGTATAAAATTACGTGATTTTAGGATCTATAATAAGGGGAGATTACCATATAATTTATCACTCCATTCTACCAAAATTTGTGAACCACAATTTGGGACGTCGTCCCTGCTCCTGTTCGTTATACTAGTCTAACGAGCTACGTTAGCGTACATCAACATACAAAAACTGAAATTCTCAATAACCATACAAATTGTAATTAACATAGCACTCGAATCGAGTGACTCGATGCTACATGACTAGAAACAAAAACAGCTTGTGCTCTTATCGCCTCATATGTGGTCGACCATTTCGAATGCAGTTTTTCCTAAAAATAGTTGTACATATGTACATATAAACTTGTTTTGTTTGTATGTTTTTGGAAATTTTTCTATCATTCAGCCTACGGAGTGTAATATTACTTGGACGAGAAAGATGGGTTATAGACAAAGTCAATGGAAAATTTTTCCCTCTGAGTGGATTTTCCGTCTGAAGACGGACGTTAAATTGTAGGAGAGAGTGAGAGAGTAATAAAATATTTTATAGGTACCTTAGTTTGATTCAACTTCAATCTCAATTCCAGAGATCA
>JAHZND010003515.1:0-14375 GCA_027744115.1 Acrocyrtus sp. NNG-2020 | reverse complement strand
ATTTAGTCCAGTTGTGTTCCCTCAGTAATAAAAAGGTAAAAGAGTGGATCCCTGCTTTTGGATATGCTTTTGGTTATGATTTTTCTTCGGTATCATCTTCATCACGCACTAAGATTAGCATTTAATATTATTAAGCGATGATGAGATGGATAACGATGAAACAGGAAGAGGAGTAGACGATGAGTAACAGCGAAAATGTCACAGACTGAGACTACTAAAAATGTAGAAAGCTAGAGCAATTGAAATGCTGCTGATAAGGTGATATCGACATGACAGTTTGCTTATCAGTCGGTAGGCTATTTAAATATTCATGCTTTTTAGTTAGTTTGTATTCAGGTTAGTTCCAAGTAGGCCCATTAGAAACAAAAATTGTGAGAATGAAATGGATGTAGAGAGAGTTTGGAAATTTCCACACATTCACTAGGTAATTAATTAATACTGACTATGAGACGTTGTTTGTAATTGTACTTGGATTTAAGCTTCTATGCTGTGTACCGTGTACGTTCCGAACTCATTACTGTTTTGACTTAAGACATCATGCGGCATGCATAAAAATTATTGAGTTAATTTACTGCTTTTTAAAAAATGCATTTATCCTATCGCATCGTCTCGTTCTCCTCTCTGTCTGGGTTGCTTCTTACAAAATTCATAAAAACGTTTCCATTTTCTCTATATAAAAAGCTATAGCACATGATGACCGACTTTGCAAAACTCACGCTGAAAGTATAAATAGGCTAGCTGGCCTTTCTCGCGATTTGTCTATCTTTTTGGCGACTTCATAAAATTGGTATTGCATTGCCATTACATCTTGCAGAGCAGAATTGGAAAATTTAATGCCGTATTAGGGCTCTCTGGAGCGTTTTTTGCTAACATTGATGAGTGTGCTCGTATACTGCTCTGCTGAAAGAAATTTGCTTTGTCATAGACTTTTTTGGATGATGAAATGATGGAGATGAGAAAGTATCTCTATTTTGCATTCCGTAATGCTTACAATAAGCGAAAGGCGAAAATGAAAGGGTTATTTGACTGTCTTTTTCCAGACAGGATGAGCTATAAACATTATACTCTACTTTTGTATACGCAATATCCTGTCCTGTAGTATTTTATGCCTAAAAATAATAGGTAATTCGTGAGCGCAGTGGATGTTTTTGGCTCGCACTTCACCATCCANCTATAAACATTATACTCTACTTTTGTATACGCAATATCCTGTCCTGTAGTATTTTATGCCTAAAAATAATAGGTAATTCGTGAGCGCAGTGGATGTTTTTGGCTCGCACTTCACCATCCACTCTCTGGGAGAAGGAGAACAACAAAGAGTTCGTCTGCATTGCTGTAGATTGTAAATTTGTAATTTCGTAACTCATGCATGCATAATTTACTCATTATGCATGTATTACCTCAATCATAGCTGAGTACAATGTACAATCAGTAGTAGTGGTAAAATGCCAAGTTGCCAAGTAATAATCTCATATACTGTTGGAGTGTTGGAAGCAAAGATGTGGATTAATAGGAGATATGGCATGACACACGACCACACCAGAAGAGCCAGAGCATTACATGGTCCTTTTTTTACAGTTTAGCATTCTATCTGTATTCCGTAGATTATTTTGATAAATGCTGTTTATAATTCTCTTGACTGGCTGAGTGAGAGTTGAAACGTGGAAACTTTTTGTCTTGCCTTGCAGTCTTATACTTAGGTAGGTTTGTCACCAGACCAGGCATTGGCTACATTGATTTCAAATTTCAACGCAATATCTTTCTTATTCTTGTTACTGTGTAGTAGAGAAGGAATTGGGGGGGGGGGCTCATTCGATTCCAAAAAGTTTATGTAAAGGTAATAATAGCCTAAAGCAATTTTACCTATGTATGATGATATGATAAATGATGATGATGGCAAAGACAACTCCAATCTGGTGGCTGGGTACAAATAAACGTGAGAAAGATAATGCAAAGAAAATAAACTTTGTTTCCTCTTCCTCTGCATCACTCATACTCATTGTTTGTATCGCACAGCTTTGGCTAGGCTGTGCTCAAATTGTGACGATAAAAACATATGTAAAGAGTAGGTGCTATTTTTACCTCTTCAACCGAAAAGTCTTAAACTGCAGGAAACGAAGAAAATGAAGAAACCCTTTTAAAAGTTAGTAGGTAGCTTACTAGGGAAGATTCCCAAGTGCCTGAGAGCCTTTCCATTCTAATGAAGCTTTCCTATGACAGTTTTTGGAGTAGAATACGTTGGTAATGACCAAAGTTTCCAATGCGCCAGCTAAAGTGGGTGGAAGCTTAAACTGGATGGAAGTTCCCCGATCTGCAGATAAGAAAACATCCGTATCTGCTCAAATCATTATGCAAATTAGATAAGATAAGATACGATGCAGATTTCTCATTGTCTGTTTCTTATCAGGCTACGAGAACAAAACGTGTAAAAATTCTAAATTTACATGGTGGACTGATTAGAATAAAAACGTTAAGTTCCACATACAAAGAAAAAGCGCTTCCGGCTGCCAGCCCCCCCTTTTTGTCCAACCTGTCTTAACAAGTTAATGTACTTTAAAGGCAGAAGTACCCCATTTGTGCACTTTAGCTGGCGCATTGGAACTTTTGGTGATTGCCATCGTATTCTACTTCAGAATCTGTCCTTAGAAAAGCTTCCTTAGAATGGAAAAGCACTCTGGCACTTCGAAATCTTCCCTAGTTAGAAAATGGTATCGTACATAGAACATAGAACACCATTCACCTATGTACATGTATGTATATGATTAATGATCAGCTAGCTTGGCCCTTGGCTTTTGCATTTTAAGATTTCCTATGAGGTTGGGAGGACATAGAAGAAGTAATTTTCAGCATAAATAGAAGAATATGCCTTCCATATTACTTGGAACAGATTTTGGAACAGGAGCACTAACACTTGGAATAGTTTTCCTGATGTGGGCAGCACAAGCTGATGTAATCTCGAGGTCGTGGGACGTGGACGAGCAAACAGGAGTAATGCCACGTTATTGATTTCCGTAAATGTGAATTAAATCAATCAATATCAAATTGAACAGAAAACTAAACAAAAGTTTAATTTTCGTGGTGTTATGTTCGTTTTGTTAAAACGTTCCATCTACGTTAATTAATAGGTATGCATTTTTTGTTTTTTTAGCCAACATGCACAGTAGACGAACACTGGGATAAATGTCACCAACTCTGTCTGGAAAGTCAAGCGATGAGTGGTTGTTGCGCTGCCTATCATCAGTTTGCTTACAGAGGAAAGTGCCTTTGTTGCCCGAAGAGTGTTATAAATGACTGCTACCACTTTCACCTGGAAAATTCCCCAAAAGAATGCACATTTTTGGGTGGGTTACCGGCATCTCAATATCCATAATTAAGACAGTTAAAAACAACCAGTATCACAATGGATGTGGACTTCAAATCGGTCTTATGTAACAATAAGTGCTAGTATTTAAAATATTCTTATTTACCTAACTTACATTTCGTGTTATTTAAATCAGCATTCTATTTTAAGTTTTTCTCAGATTAAAATGTTTTTTATAATGTAATTGATTAAACTGACATATTGACATTGATAAGGCATTAAAAAATATTTTGTTCGTTTTTATTTGGGCAATAATTGTCAGACATCAGAGAGTCACACAGTGTCGCATATTTTTACCACTGTATAAGTCATATGGGGCAAATTGAGATGATCTGTAGGAAAGAGATATGAATTGTTCAACGAAATGGAAGCCTACGTTACGATGCATTTAGAAAAGGAAAATTTGGCATTCCCTTGAAAAACACCAAATTAGATTTCGGCACTCTAAATTAAAAGTAATTAAAACTGGTTGCAAATTATGAATTTTTCTAATTCTTTATCTTTCTGCTAAAATGCAATTATAGGATATGCAATTATTGCCACGGTCCGCTAAAAACAGTCATTCAATAGCGTTTTTTTAAATAGGATGCTTTTCGGTTTACAATTTTAGCCAACCTTTGTAATTGCAAAATACAGGATTGACGGGTACATTATTGATGAGCCAACCTGCACAGACTCTTCCATTTTGAAAGTGAAGCCGGTATTTGCGACTTATGAGCATACCCACCTCACCAAACCGAATGATGATTCTACAGCTCAAATGTCTAACAAACTTGTTCTCATAAAAACTCTTCCCTTCAATTAGTGATTTAGCTTCGTTTAGAAAAATTCATTACATAAGAAATATTATTTGAGCTCGTATCGTAATCGCACTAGATCAGTACCATCTCCAGTTAGCTCTTAATAAAACGGTCTAACTTTTTGCAGTACCACCGAAAGACCAACTCCTTTTTCATGGACACTGGTGGTGAAGCATGCAAAACGCTAGAAATGGGAGTGTGCACATGGCACACGTGCATTCTTCTTCTGTTCAGTGTATCATTAGCGAAACCCGGAAGGTATAACCTCGCGAATCTCAGTTTTGCTTTTAGCTAAAAACCCCTCATCCTCTATCATTTTTCCCATCCATTTTTCTATATTTGCACTAACATTTTGTATCGCAATGTAACTCCATCATCGATAAGACAAATCTCGGTATTTAGCATCAAAGATGACGTGGCGCACCACCAACAAGGAAGATGTAATCTGTCAAAAATACTGTAATGAATATGGAACTGTGACCGGTACGGGATCGACTGACACGGATAGGTGGCCGTATGTGTTAGCAGAGAATTTAATTGTTAGGTAAACATACATTTAGCAGCTACAAAGGAAAATGCGTTTATTAAAAGTTTGCAAAAATATGAACCTGAACCAGTTCATTTATTACTATGCACGCTAGGATGCTAGGAATGACTCCATGGAATTGTATAAATTGTGGTGCGTGTCAGGACAAATGTCATCAGTTTCCAGTTGAGACCCAACAGTTTCCAAGCATCTCTTGAAGGTTTATAAGAAATAATTGGTATTTTAAAAGTAATCGGTAACTAATAAAAACCTGCGAAAATGGCTAGATTTGCAGCCATTGCGGCCCTCTGTGTTTTGGCCGTGTCTGTTTCCAGCGTTAGTGCGGAATCAATGACTCCATTGGACTTTGGAATGTAAGTGTTCCCACTTTACTATATAAATTTAATTTTGCGCAATTTCTTTATAAAAGTCGAATTCATATTTAATTAACTTTTATTGAATTATTTTCTAGGACGATGAGCGTGCGCGCCTATGATGCTGTATGTTGGTACGTGAACTTGAAGGTGTTTCCTGATACAAACACCAACGGCTTCATGCAATGTGAGGGTCAAGCTGAGTTTCAAAAGAATGCTATTGAAACTAATGACTTTTTCGTGCAAAATCCAGACATGAAAGAGGTGAGGTTCATTAAAAAATAAATGTGGTTAATCAAGTGGGTTCTACCAAGAAAATTAATTTATGATTGTTGATGTCCTCAGCAATACTTCGGTCAATGGCTGAACGACCAAGCCATGGGCGGACTTCCATCTGTCTATGGAAGCAAGTGTGGAAAGTACCTTCAGGCAAGTTTCTCCCTCCTGCCGAGTATAATTACGAACGAGTTTTGTTGGCAGAGGTAGTAAAATAGTAAAAAAATCTTTTTCGTTTGCCTGCTTATAGGACTCCAAAGCCGAGCCTCCAGCAGATGAAAGCGATGCCCTTAACGACGGTGGCAACAAATATCCTTACAGAGGATTTGCTTACTGCATGATGAAGACCCTGAGGGACACCTATGGAAGCGGTGCCATTGATGCAGTTGTAAGTTGTCTTGGCCCCATCGACAAAGACCAATTGCCGGAATTATATCTGGAATGATTAACTTTAAAATTAACTTTTAGAAAAACGAAAGGACGCACACTAGAAAGAACTGGATGCAAGCCCTTTTGGACCGTGACAACGAGTTCAGGAAGCGCCACGGTTTGGAGCCATTCATTCTTGCTCAACCTGTAAGTACCGAAAACTCTTTAAATATTTGCAATAAGTTTTTTCATTAAATTTTTAATCCTTTAAATAATTAATAGCTCAACGAAGCCGCTCAAAACTGGGCCCAAGAAAACGCCAACAGCTGCGACATGCACCACTCCACCAGCGACCAACGTAAATTCGAAGGTCAAGACACTGGAGAGTCTCTCGCTGCTGGACAGGAAAGCGACAAGGACAAGGAAGTGTCTGCATATCTTGCATCTGACGGATGGTACGAAGAAATCAAGAACTACCCATTCCCCGATGGATACCAAGGCGGAGATGACTCTCTCTTCGAGAAGATCGGACATTTTACCCAGTCCGTGTGGAAGGGCAGCAAATACGTCGGATACGGTATTGCCTTCAACAACGACTTGCAAGGGAAATGGTGGAATGACCCGCTACATTGCTGCTCGCTACTACCCCGCTGGAAATATGGATGGGGAGTTCCCCAGTAACGTCCTGCCACCACAATAGGCTCAAAATACGGCATTACAACATTTCGAAAAAATATATTTTTGTATAAAAATTCTTTAAAAAAAATTAATTGGCCACTTTGTACTACTCATCAGATTTTTGGCGCTATCGCTATCTCTGCAAAATATTTTTTGCGTATTGAAAAATTCTGCAAGAGAGTCTGAAGAGTTTTTAAAAAATTGAAAAATAAATGATCCCGCACAGTAAATATTCCAGAGTTACTTTTTCTCTACAACTTTCAAAATACGGAATTGTATCCATCATCCAACATCGGCTCACTCACACAACTGACACAGTGGCCGGCACCGACAGCACCGTATCCTCCATTCCCCGACAAGCCATAATTTACTATTACCTTAACAACATTCTTATTTTTTAGGTAATGCAATCTCACAAGAGTAGGTAATTATGCAAATGTATCTAGACTACCTAATTAGCCGAAAGCGCAGAGCGTATCCATCTCCACCCCTACACTGCAGGCTAATCATAGGTGCCTGAGTACAAAAATTAATTTTTTCTTCTGATAGCTTAACTGAACCGTTGCCGATAGCCTCAGTCAAGCAAAGATAGTCAGTAGGGCAGGGGAGTGAAGAAGCAAAGTTGCTATATGCTGGTTTGCTTCCTTCTCCAGCAGCAATTTTCGCAATCTTGGCAATTATAGCGCAGAAAAATAAACAATGTTGATATCGAGTGTACAGCATGACCTATTCGTTACATAACAAACTGCATTTTGCAAGATGTTTACTATTTACATAGTCTAAACTTGGACACGATAAGATGGTTAATGACGTGCCTTATATGTGTACGATAAGGTTGGGTAGGCACTGGTAACACCGAGCACGTCTGTGGGAAAAATGTTAGGAGATGACGACGACCGCAAACTGACCGCCGAACAGGTTTCGCCAGTGCATGAAACCAGGAAGGATTGAATACTTAATTATCGGCTTGTGTGCAAAATGCTCTCGTATTCTTTTACAGAATTTTTGCGGAGAAAATCTGTAAAAATTTATGATTTATTTGAGGATACGAACACCTTGTAAATGGGAGGTTGATGTGCGTTTTCGTACTTTTAATTGTTTGGCTTGTTTATCCTTATCAGATTTCTGAAAGATAACTTAAGTAAAAGGAGTGCGCGATGACATTGCAAAATCTCATTATCTTGCAATTAAAAAACTCTCGAAGACGAAATGAGGTTGATTTAATCAATGTTGGAATTACAGGTTGTGAAGGGAGAATTTGCGTGCAATTCCAGGTTTTCAGCGAAAAAGTCATAAAAATTTTACTGCCGGGTTTAGCATGCTCATGCAAAATCGCGCAAATTAGATTTGTAGACGCAAAAATTTCATTATTGTTTTGCAGCGATGTGTACAAAAGTGTCCTGCGGAGAGTTAGAGCTTCCTACTTAATCTGGGAATATATAAAGAGCGGGAATGCACTCCAGAATTATCATCAGTTCCAATAAAGACCCTGTTGAGTGGAGGAAGCTTGGAAGGAGGAAAATTTGCCAAATTAATTTTTGAAAAAGTAAGCTGGGAAGCCATAAAATTTCCATATTAATTTTTGTAAATTTTTAACTTCTGGAAACTTTTAATATGGCTCGATTCGCCCTCGTGGCACTGTGCGCCACCGCGTTTGTGATTGGCACAAGTGCGGACTTAAACCAGGGAATGTAAGATTGCAAATTTCTTCTTTTAGAAAAACACCCAATTAATTTTAGAGGAAATTTCAAATATTATATAAATTTCATATCAATAATTTTTTTCTGACTTCTCAGGGATATGGCAGTCCGAGCGTATGACGCCGTCTGCTGGTACGAGTCTTTGAAGACTTTCCCGAACACCAAAACAAAAATGTTTAACCAATGTGGAACGGCCGCTCAGCAAACTAGGAAGCAAATGGACACCAACCCGTTTTTCAAGGAGAACCCTGACCAAAAGGAGAAATACTTTGGCGACTGGCTAAACAAAAACGCAATGGGAAAGGTGCCCGACTCTTACAAGTCGGCGTGCAGTGACTTCCTCAAGACTCCTGCAGCAGCTCCATCCTCTGATGAAAGCGATGCTCTTAACGACGGAGGCGGTGACTTTCCCTACAAGGCTTTCTCTTACTGCATGATGAGCCAACTTCGCTCAAACAATGGTCAAGGCGCCATTGACGCAGTGGTAAGTAAAAAGAGTCTAAATAGGTTTTTCCGGTCAAATTCAATCGATTATAATTTTTTTACGAACTTTTTTCCTCAGAAATCTGAAAAGACACATGGCAAAAAGGACTGGATGGATCTTATCTTTACCCGTGAGAATGAATTCAGGACTCGTCACGGAGTGACGCCTTTGGAAAGGGAGCAGGCGGTAAGAGTGGCTCTCCCCGCCAACCGACTTTTTTTAGTTAAAATTTGAGCGAAAATTTTATTTTCCTTCCTTTATTTTAGCTTAACGACCAAGCCCAAGAATGGGCTGATAAGTTGGCCAGCGAGTGCAAGTCATATCACAGCAAGAATGACGACTTCTCAGAAATCCGAAAAGACACATGGCAAAAAGGACTGGATGGATCTTATCTTTACCCGTGAGAATGAATTCAGGACCCGTCATGGAGTTACTCCTTTGGAAAGGGAGCAGGCGGTAAGAATGACTCTCACCAGTCACCAGCCAACCGAATTTTTTAGTAAAAAATTTTCGATCAAAGATTTTTTTATTTTTTTTAGCTTAACGACCAAGCCCAAGAATGGGCTGATAAGTTGGCCAGCGAGTGCAAGTCATATCACAGCAAGAATGACGACTCCTTCCGCCAGTGGAATGGAGGCTCTACTGGAGAGTCTCTTTCCGCTGGAATGGGAGATGATAACCAAGCCGCCGCATATCAAGCTGCTGACGGGTGGTATGAAGAAATTAGCAACTATCCCTACCCAGGCGGTTACAAGGATGACAATAAAGACTTGTTCATGAAAATTGGCCACTTTACACAGTCCGTTTGGAAGGGAACGAAGAAGGTAGGATATGGATATGCCTACAATGCAGAGTGCGATAAGAAGAAGACATTCAGCCGCTATGTTGTTGCGCGCTACTCTCCTCCTGGAAATATGCGTGGAGGGTATCCCGAGAATGTTAATCCTCCAAAGAACTAAAAAATAATACTTTTAACTTTTTTTTACCGGCCGGTTTGACTTTGACTTTTAAAAATGTGTTAAAATAATTGCTTACCATCATCATAAAATGGTATATTTTTTATGCTGATAATAGTTTGAAACCTATTTTTTGTACAGTATTTTCGGAAAAATGCAATTTTATAAAATAATTTTTAACTTAAATAAAACAGCATTTTAAAAAGTATAATTTTTTGCTGGATCAGTCGCTGATTTTTGGTATTGAAGTTTTAAGCAAAACATTTTTTTTGCTAAGAATGCATAAAAATTCATCGATGCGATGAGATGCTGCTGGAAGAGCTCTTTGATTTGACCCACTTCCGGGCTCGGAGTTTGATCAGATTTTCCTTAATTATCTTATTGCAGTGATTTCACTGCCACTTCTTATCTTTCTTATTGAAACGGGAATGCGCTGGAGATCAGGGGCAAAGCGACAAATTACTGGAGTGGAAGAAGTCGATACAGATAATTCAACTTTGTAAGATACTTATCAAATAGTAATAAAATAAAATATTTTTAATTGTTTGACGTAATAAGAAAAAATTTGTATTACAAATACAAAAAAAAGAATAAATAAATTGTATCGGAAGATAAGAGCTTATCTTCTGTCGTAAACATTATTATTGTAATTATTATTGATGATATATTCGTTCTTCTCGATTGTCGCGTATTTGTAGGGATAGTCGTGCTCTGTAGGGCTGGATTTACCGGAAGAGTATCGCCCAGAGTCCCGAGTGCTTTGTCTAGTGAGGTAATGTGGCTTTTCTCTGATGAATCGTCGGACCCATCCTCTATCCCTTATCCATGGGTGAAGATACTTCTTTTCTGTCTTGAAACTCAAGCCTAGAGAAAATTTTGAGAAAATTTACCACAAATTATTACAAGTCATCGAAGATAGCATCATTTTGAAATGAAGTCAGTCTATCTCTTAAAAACCTCCGGTAAGAAGGGAGACGAGAACACCAATCGTGACCGTTATTACTGCCCCGCAGAATGAGTAAAGTAGGTAGGATAAACTGTAGAGCTTCTCTGGATATTCCCTGAAATTTGAAAGATGCAAAAAATTGGTACTCAAGATTTTTTTAGAAGGGCTTTTTTTGCATTATGAAGGAAAATAAGAATTAAATTACAGGTCAGGGGCTACTGGGGCAGTGAAGTTAGTCGCTTTTGAGAAATCCGTTCCAGGGGCACACTCCGTCAAATCCGTTGGCAGAGTTGGATACAAAACGTACTTCATATTTAGAATGAACGACTGGATTGCCAGGAACATCATGGAACCTAGTCCACATAAAATTCCGGCAATGGCACCCTGAAAATTTATTAATTTTTGAGAAAGATTGAAGAAATGGATTGGCTCTTCAATTGAATCGAAAGGCGTGACATTTAAAACTGCTCAAATTCGAAATTTAAATTTCTAATTACCGGTCCATTCATGAATGGGATAAATAGGCCGCACAAAAATATTCCTCCTAGAGGACCACTTGTAGCTCCAATTGCTGTCATCACAATTTGGAACAGCGTTCCAAGATTCTGCGCCCCAAAAGCTAAAAGAATACTGAGGATGCCGTACAATGCAGCGATTATTTTTGTCCAGTGGGCTTGGCCAGTAGGATTCATATCTCTGAAGAAGGGAATCATCGCTAAAAAATCTTCCCATGTGACTGCAGCAAGTGAATTGAGAGCAGACGAAACCGAACTGAACAAAAAATTAATTGAAAAATTGAGTCAAGCACTCGCACCTAATCGATTTTGCCTTATCTAAATTTACCTCAAAACTGCGCTAAATATGCAGGACACGAATATGCCCATCATTCCTGGAATAAATGCCAGCTCCTGGATAACAAAATGGGGAATGATTGCATCCGACCTATGAATTTCTCCGAGTAGAATTGGGCAGCATCCGGCGTAAGTGGCCACAGCTTTAAATGAGATATTTGAGTTGACATAATCCTATTTAGTCATTAGTGATTGTACTAGTAATACCAAAATAAATATTCGCGTGAAAATTTTATACCGCTGATTCCTGTAAGAACGGTAGCCGAATAAGTGAAAACAGTCAGAGGAATTGTGGAGAGAAGCGTTCTGAAATGATGTTAAATACATTTGAAATTTATACTTACCTAACTTGATTAATTGATAATTAACAATAAATAATTAATTTTACTTGGATGCTATTTTTGCTGAAGGCAAACTGCAGTATCTTTGTACAAGAGGTTGATGCGTGCCATAAAGGGCAAACATAGTGAAGCCATGTCCGAGGAAAAAGTTAAGCGTGTTGTGTCTCTCGTATGGGTCCACGCTCCAACTATTAATTAAATTTTGTTTCACTTAAAAAATATCTCTCGTGGAATACTGCCATCAGCACACTTTGATTTCACTTTAAAAATATATTACTCAAATAGCTGAAGTCGGCCTTTCTCCGCGGTCTTCTCAAAAGCTCTGATTATCCCACCTGCTTCGATAAAACCTTTCGTGACAATTGCTCCCATTCCAATCATAATCATAACAAACTGAAATACGTCCGTCCAGATTACAGCCTAAAAGTAGTCAGTTTCAAATTAAAAATAAAAATAATTACAAAACAATAATGGAAAATCAAAAGCTGAACAAATTAAGATTTTAAAACTTGCCTTTAAGCCTCCCATTGAAGTGTAAACCGTTCCAATCACGCCGATTCCAGTTACAGAGAGCCACACCGGCATGCCCTACAAATGCATCATAAAAGTTTAAAAAATAAATTGGCAGGGAAGGTTTGGAATTGGTATCAAATTCCAAATAAGTAAATTCAAATTCATACAAGAATCGCTTCCAGTGCGATAGCTGGAGCAAACAATGTGATAGCATTCAACAGCAAAATTTGGAGAATGAAAGTAAACGAAGTTAGCCATCGAACCAACCTGGTTTTGAATCTGTACTCCAGATACTAATAAAAATCAAATCAAATAAAAAACATTAAGTTTTGGTCAAACATTCACCTTTGGAAAAAGCACATCACCATTATTTGCTCATATTACCGCGTATATACTGGTCAGCTCCATTTCATAAAAAGTCTTGACGAACACGGTTGTACTCAAAGGTACGAAAAAGCACACGAGAATGATCAAAAAGTAAAACTGAGTTCCGTATGCGTACACCTCCGCCGGGGATCCTATAATTCCATTCAAAGTTAAATTTTTAAAGACTATAAAAATTGCACGTCGTCAGCATAGTTGAGAAAGGTGAGGACTTTCTCTCTTACCTAAAATGGCTGTAGCGGAGAAATAAGTCACCAGCATACTAATACTAAAATTACCAATAACCAAACATTAAAAATAAATTAGTTCAATTACAAACTCAAAAATATTTAAAATGGGCAAGCTAAGATTTGAGGAACTCACGCCACCGGCCACATTTTCATATTTCTTCCTCCAACCAGGATCTCCTCTTTCGTTTGCTTTCCAACACAGCCATAGTATACCCCGATTCCAATTGAGAAGAGAATTGTGAAGGCAACGGCTGTAATTAAAATTTATCCAGATGCAATAATTCCAGTTTAATGGAGCTTTTGTACTAAAAATTTCTGTAGAATCTACAATGTGCTATTACCTATGTAATCAGCCCATCCAAAATGATTACTTCCAAACATTTTCAGTCTAATAAAGGACCAAACGTTGTCTAAAAAATTATAAATTTATTCCTTATGAAATTATTTTCAAGCATAAATGCTGCCAGTAACAGCGTCCCTCTGACCGCCTAACACCGAACTGTAGAAACTCCTCCAGACTCATGCTATATTTAAGTGACACCATCTGCGACATTTTTCATCCAAGATAGGAATGTGGAATCCCAAAAAGGCATTGGCACATTAGCAGTGTTGAAATCATATGAATGGAAGTGGAATTGATTAGATGTCAATATACCCGAAATCATTGAAAACCTCAAGAGTGATAATTACGCGGTTGACAGCCATGTGACTTGTGACTCGAATGGCTTCTATTTTTGTTGCCATTGTCTCAATGTCAAGACTGCCTAACTGCCTAAGTATATTTCATAATCCGAGGAATGACGCTCATCAGACATCAGAGGTCCTCCTAAATCCACTTTAACAACAAACCATGTTGTCTTTTGAAGAGATAATCACAGATATTCTATCACTCCTGACTCCTGACGGAGAACAGTAGCTTCATTAGTGTGAAAAAACAAAGCTAATCAGCACATCACTTTTATGAGCTACTTGATTGACTGGAAAGTACAAATTGTAGATAGTGATACACCTTAAAAGTATCTCGTGCTCCGGAACTGTGAGTTTTTCGAAGCACGCTTTCATTAAATGGTCAATTTGAACGAGTACTGGCAATTGCACTGTCGTTGAAAAGCACTTGAGCAGTAATTCACGCACATCAGAAGTAATTCAATACTTGAGCAGATTAAAACATTTTATTATTTAAATAGTTTCTTACATTAAATTAGTTATAGAAATGTATAAATGATTCAGTAGAGCTATTAGAAGGTATAAAATTCGAATAAGCTTTTGACTATTTATCGAAATGTTTTCCTCTAGGACTATTTAATTCTTGCAACTCCACTTGTTTATATTCATATTCTGGATAATCCGGAAATCTATTCGCCCCATCCATCATTGAGCTGTGCGCAATAGCGTCCTTCTTGAGGAATCGGCGAACCCAGCTATAGTTGCGAATCCACGGATGGATAAAGTTTTCGTTGACTTTGTGTGCAGCACATAAACCTAAAAATTATAATGGAAAATGGTCCAAAATGGAATATAAACTATTGTAGCGGACTAATTAGTATCGGTGGAAAATGATAAGCATTTTTATTGCAGAACCTCCA
>JAHZND010003514.1:0-10814 GCA_027744115.1 Acrocyrtus sp. NNG-2020 | reverse complement strand
TTTAGCTTGGAATGTGAGGATCGGGCAACCTTCTTCGCTCCACTACTACTGCTTCCTGACTTCGCTGATCCAACAGACGTTGTTGAGGATGTCTTGTCCTTAGGTGAAGTGGGTGGAGTTTGCTTTGCCGCCTGCGCCAAGTAAGCACGACCTTTCGCATTTGTAAATTTTGTAGTGCTGCTACCGCTACTTCCTGTTTTTGGAATTGTAGACGAAGACATCTAAAGAACCTTGATTGAAAAGTTTTGCAATTTTGCATTCAATGCGTTGCAGTTCGTTTTCCGACAGAGTCCACTCCACGCACACCTGCGCAACATGTAATCCAAAGGCAATTATTCAGGTCAGAAACGGCTCGCCTTCAACAAAACAACAGCGCAGACTTTAAATTGTCCAGTCCGACAACGTTTTGAAATGTGCTCCGAAAGACTTAAAGTTACCTACTAACCATTTTTGACATTTACAAAAACTTCAGTTAAAACTTCAAAACTGCAAAGCGCATGTCATATTTCATTTTCACCTCTGTGCTTGCTGCTGGAAAAATGCTTTTTTGCGATTTCCACAGAGACTTTTCAGCAGAAAACTATTATACCGTTCTATTTACATACTAGTAATATGCATGCATTATAATACATTTGAATGCTCCATTGACGACGATAAGAACATTGATAATTCAATCAAGAAAATCCTGAAAGAAAAAAAGCAGACTTCCTATATCACTATGTAAGTTTAGTGTTTAGTCTACCTGGCCATTCACATTTCATTTTACAGACAGGATTAGGATAAACGAGAAACGACAAAGACAAGCTGTGGTTAATTAGTTGGACAAGGCTTTCGTTCTTCATTTCAGTTCAATTATCCCTTCGTTTCTTGGTTGCATTAGCCGTCTATAGTCCAATTCCATTCGATTTCAGCATAAAAAGGACGAAATTGTGCGCAGTTGAGTACGAATGAGTGCGGGTAGGCTAGGCAACACTCACAAAGTGGAAAGGGAAGAAGGAAGACTCGACTGACTAGGGAGTTCACTTTTGGTGGTTCGTTCTCGGCCTTTGGCCTTCAATCTCGATTTTATTTTGAATTTGATCGACGAATTCGCAGTTTTTAATTACGAACTTAATAAAAAGTGGAACTATTTTTTTTAAGTCGTGAGTAGAATTAGGTATTTTGAGGAATCACTTTCATTGTGTTCGTAGTTTTTGACCAGTTAATTTTCCTAAATTCTATTCCAAAACATAATTGGATAATTCCAAATTGTTACTTGACTTGGGTTGGTGGCTGGTGGCTATATTTTATTGCTTTTAAGGTGAGTTTAATTTTTGTGATAATAGATTTAATTTTATATAGATTTAATTTTATTATGGAATGGTTTAATTGAAATTTTGTGTTATTATTATGTCTGCTATTTCACTTACTGATTTAAACTGTTTAAAATGTAGATGGTCGAGGAAGTTAAGAGCCCACGGGGGGCTGATGGTGATGGGAATGAAGACTACCAAATAAATATAAAGGAGTTTTTCGAGAAGGAAATTATGGATGACATGATGAATTTATTTAAGAAGATGGGAAAGGTCCACAATAAGGCTGCCGGTGAAATACGCAAGAAAAGGGATGAGTTAGACAAGAGACAGGAGGACTTCCAAAGAAGATATGAAAAATATTTACAAAGAGAGGAGAGATTCGAAACGTTCGAAGTAAGCAAGGAAAAGTACCTTAGGGATTATGACACCAAGTTAAAAATCAAGGAAAAACAGATAGAGAAAAAAGATGCGGAAATAAAACAAAAGGAAGTCATTTTAGAAGCTAAAGAAAATCAGTTAAACGCACGTGAAAATGAATGGGAGAATGAATTCAGAAAAAAAGAAGAGATTTTAAAAGCTAGAGAAGATAAGTTGAAGAGACGTGAGGAGGCGCAAATTAAAACTGTTAGCGATGAGCTCAAGAAATGGGAGGAGAAGGATGCATCCTTGCGATGTCGGGGTATGGAATTGCAATTAAAAGCTTCAGACTTGGGCGAAAAGGAGAAAGATCTTGATGCGCGTGAAATGGCGCTGCAAAAAAAGGAACAGAGCGTATTGGATGAGAAACAAAAGGTTGCGGAACAACACCGTCAGCTAAAGGAGAAAGAACAAAATTGTTCTCTGAAATTTGACGAAGAGATAAGGAAATTGGAAACGAAAGTAAACAAATTGCAAGGACTGTTTAATCTTAAAGAAGAGGAACTTGAAGCTATGCAGGAGCTCCTTCGAGAGAAAAAATTGAAGATTCGTGACTTAGAAGTGGCAGTGGCAGAGAGTCAGAGCCAAATAAAATCAAATACTAGTTCAGAATGGCTTTCTATAAAGGAGCTGTCCGAGAAACTGTTAAAGGGTAACTACTTACTTTAAAACTGAGAATCAATTAATATAAAAATGAATTCCGTTAAGTTTGTTACCGTTAAACCGTTCTTTGTTGGGCAGTGGGAAATGGAAAAGAAACATGACTTAAATTCTTCCTAACTATATTATGCTCTTATTCTTCTATTGTGTATTCCAATCCTAGTAAATTGTGTTGGTATCTTATTATATGCTGATTTTCTGTATCTTTCAGACAAGAACGACGTAAAGTTAGAAGGGCAGTTGGATAGAACAAGGCGTATAATTAATGTGCTAGATAAAGGAATGAAAGTATTTGTGAAGTTGAAGGTCATCGACTCCTATGAAGCATTGGCAGCCTACAAGGCGCCGGATAGTACTGAGGAACGCATATTTGCAACAGGTAATTGGTCGTTTGGTTCTATAATCAGTAATCAGACATGGAAATCAGCGAAGCAGTTTCAATTATTACATTTTAAAATATTCTTTTCATTATGTTTGTGCAGGGAATGGAGAAGGCATATCTGATGCCCTAGACAAACTCACGGTAAACATACTTAAAAGGGTGCGCCAAAGCCAGCCTCATAAGGAACCGTTCTCTGCGGCAAGCTCTGTGAAGGGTTAAAGTATCGGTTATGGGTCAACGGTATGGTCAAGTTTAAGTATCAGTAATCGCTTTCACTATGTGGCACAGTATCTTTTGAAAAGTATCAATGATCAATTTATGTGTATGAACTTGTATACTAGTTACGGTATATTATTATTAGTACGTATTAGGTGGAGAATTAAGATTTTAAACTAGATATATGTAGATGAAATGCAGTCTATTGCTTGTTAGGTCGTGTAATTAGTAATTAATTATATTTCAAAGTTTATTAATAAAGTACTTCATTGTATCGTAATAGTAAAAAAACGTTTTTACGATTTACTATCATTATTCTATAACATTATAGTCTGGTCATTTATTTGGTTTGAGTTTCTTCAATTTGGTATTTTCTATCCGATTTCTGACATTTTTATCCTCATCATACAAGTCCAAATCTTTCACGTAGTACCAAACCAAGCAGTCAAAGATTGCACCCAGGAATGTAAAAGCTGCGAATAAGAATCGTTATAAGGTTATTTTAAGGCGATGAAATTAAATGTTAACAAAGTTAACTCATCCTCATCACAGCCATAAATATGTATACTCTTAAAATTAAATGAAATTAGATGATTTCTTTTGTGCTTACCGCCAGCGAACAAATTAAACCAATATCGCAACTTTTGACCGTCGTATAGCCAACAATTTCCCCGAGCACCGCACTTGGTTCCCCACACAAGGCATGCTCCATCTGTTTCAAAATAAAATTAAGTTAATTCATTATTATAGCAGCGCCTGTGCTCTTGTTTTGACTTTTAAAAGTTAAGTAAACGTAATTCATACCAAAAATTTTTCCGAACAATATAGGACTAGGCAACATGGCAAAAACACTGATTAGGAAAATGCTAAATCCAACAGCAAGCGATTTATCCTTTGGATCGACACACCTTTAGAAATACAATAATGATTATTATACAATTCGCCATCTATTACTGATATGATATTGATCTCAATAGTAGAAGACTCCTGGTTTTACAGAACAAACCCTGCCTACCTATATGACACGAGCATGTTCCCTATACGTCCACTGCTGTCCAGCAACTTAATTGCAGCGTTGACACCCAGAAAAGTAATGAATGTGGCGAAACATCCTTCATTGCACGTCCCTATACTAAGTGAGGCGGTGGGATCCCCGACACATGCGCAGTTAGATACATTTCCGTCTAAGTCTTCAACGCATCCAGCGTGGCAAGCTGAGTAGTACATTTGGTTTGTCTCACGGTAACAAACTGGGAACACTTTGTTTGTTTTGCAGTTGCAGTCATAATTGCAGCTTGTAGTTAGGTTCCACTCCCCAGTGAACTCATCCTTTTGGCCAAATGCCATTTCACCTGGGTCACAGCCCATTTGGGTAAAACTGAACTTAACGAGGACGTACAAAAAGCCGAGGAAGACGTTCCAGCCAGCGAGAAGTCGAGCGCTAGGTTGATACTTTGATATTAGAGCTCCACTGGCCAAGAGACCTACGGCTTGGAATGCTATGCTAACAACACCTGAAAATTTTGGTTTTTGATAAAAAATAAAAATAATTTCTTTGAATAGAAATCTATCTTCAGTTTCGGTCACATTTAGCTGGACTTTCATCTAGGCACATTTAAAATCATAATCATCACCTGAGATCACTGAAGCGTTGACTGCAGTTTGCATGAAAATCGTCTCCAAATATTTTGGCATGTACGTCCAGTAACCCAGAGCGGAGAAGATGTAGAAAACTCCGGCAAGGTTATTGTACAAGTTTATCTTGTTAGTGATTAGGCCCATCACTGCCCTAGGCATTTCTATAGATTAATTGGTAATAACATAGCACGTCGGTATTAGTACAAGTTGAGTTTCGGAGCGCCACCAGGTGCAAATTTTAAAAATTTCTGCTTGCAATTTACCTGAGATCCTCGGTATCACGTTCTCATTTGCAGCTTCCGAGGTAAGTACTAACTTCGAGCCAGCTCTGTTCAAGTTCACCTGACTTCCGGAAATAGCCACGACTGTTCCTGTATTCGTATTCATGTTCTGTGTAAGTTGTTTCCGAAATGTGGCCCGAGGAAGTTCTCGGGGAAACAATGCAATCAGAAATGATGTCAAGATCATGAGGACTCCCAGAACAACCCAGCCCAACCTATGTATTCAACAGCGTTTTTTAGAAATTACAATTTTTTATTTGTACACCTGTTTAAATATCTGAGTCATAGAAAGCCTGATAGATAATTTTACGTACCACCATGCACCTAGCCACTGAGGATGACCTAGAGTAATCGTTGGGGTCAGCATTGGGCTTATATACAGTTTTAGGCAGAATCCGGCAAATAAGAAACCGAATGTTGGTCCTTAATTTTCACAGTGTAAAAAGTTAAATAAATAGTTAATTCCATAAACGTTATATTTAATTAGCACTGGTATTTTTTTCACACTTCGACTTACCTACTAGCCTCATCGACATTGTAATCCCTGTAATTTCGTTTAAATAAAATAAAATTTTCACTTTCACTTTCTCTCTCTTAATTGTCTCTCCCTGCCCCATTTACGATCTAGCGTCAGTAATACAATAATACTGTCGAAAGTCATTGCCATATTCTTACCAAACAACATAGGACTCTTTGTTTTCTCAATGTTATCGTCTAAGTAAGGTCCTCCTATAAAGATAAAATAATTGTTGCGTATCGTTTACCTTGTTATTTTCCATTTCAAGAATTAGATCGGAATTATCGTATCGCTTCACCCACTGCTCGCTCATTATATGTCCTTGCTTACCCAGAGTGTAAAACAGCAAAACTCCAATTCCTGAGACAAACTGTGAGATGAAGATGAGAATAAGTGGGACTATGGAAGTATCTGATGCTTCGCAATCTGTCAAAGTGCTCTGAGACGATGTCCTCCCTTTAGTGCACAACTGAACCCGACTCTTAGCTAATTCAGAAGAAAAACATTAAAGTAGGCGCATAAAATTATTTTTATGTAAGTCTGTAAGTGTATCGAATGTCGCAATTAATTATCAGAGAAAGGAAATATGCTTTATCCGTTATAGGCAGCTGAAAAAAAAAACAAAAAAAGTAGGTACCTACGCAGCTCTTTAGTTTAAAAAAGTCGAAGAAAAATTTAAAAAGGAGATTACTGTCTAAAGCCTACATATACACCCCGGAAGTGAAAGCTAATATTTCATTATAATTGCTCGGCTATGCTGAGATTGTGTTTACAATAAAAAAGGGAAACGATATACATTTCGGGATTTCGGAAATTTGAAAAATGAGGGACGAGGAATCTAAAAATTCGATATATTTTTTTCAGATATCAATTTGATTATTTTTCGGAAGCGCAATTTTACCTCTAGGTCCCGTGGCATTTTGAATGGCGGACGGAAGAGATGTAGGAGTGGTACTAAAGGAAGTATCATACAAGTGCTGATACTCCTCTGTTAAGCTTAACGCGTCACTTCCTGGCCCGTAGAAGAAATGAGGAGCCGCCAAGAGAAAGCATCCTAATGCTGAAATCAAGACTCCGACTGCCATCCACCTGGGCCTATGTCCTTGCCCGGCGAAATAAGCCAAGATTAGGGAAAATATAATTTGCGACATTTCATTCCCCGTCATTACGATTCCTAAGGGAAAAGGTAAATAGCTTATTTTTAGTTTTTAGCGTATAAAATATCGACAATCGATGGTGTCTTCTCATGTATGATGATATTTTTACCTGCAGTCTGCGAGCTTATCTTAAATCTTTTTTCTAGCGTTGTAATTGTCGCCGTGAAGTAGGACCAGCACATGGACTGAATGATTGCCAAAATGGAGAACACAACCATGAACGCCTTCTTCGACGCGAATTTCTGGAGCCATTGTGGTCGGAAAAAGGGAAACCCGCACATGTTATCTTCGTTCGTGTCCCCATCACCATATGCAGTTTGCGGCGGTGTCGACTGTCGATGGGTACTTAACGGCTGCTCTAAGAGAGTAGGAACCATCAGAGATGTTATCTGACCAGGTTTGCCGTTTTCACTGCCCACATTTTCACTTGGTACGGGAGCACCTTTATTGTCAAAGTAGTAGGTCGCCTCTCCCCTCTCCATGTCCTGCTCTTTGCCGTTGGACTCTGACTGACTTGGGGTATTTTGCGACATTTTATTTACTGATACAAGGTCGCACAGCTACAAACTAGCAATAAAATGTAGGAAAAAAATATTTTCTGCAGGTCTCTTTTTAATTCTCCATGAATCCAGCAGTTATGTATGTGGCCGTGTTGACTTATTAAATATACCCACGGAAAATTAGGCCAGTTAGCTCAGTCCGATGATCATGCGCTGAGTGAACAGCCACTTTTACTCTGCTCATTGATGTCACAAATTAATCATATAGTGCTCCTGCCCACAAACCAGCATTCGCAATTCGGGTTGTTGTTGATTGCCGAGAGACCATTGTAATTTGTGATCCACTCCTTCAATATGTATTGAACCTGGCCTAAATGTAATCCGTATACATAATATAAATAATATGCATGTGAGAAATGTTGACCGTAGCAATCGCCATCACTCTATTCTATACTTATCGCTTCGAATAAGGCAACGGAGCTGATTGATTCATTATTCATGGAGCAAGAAAGTGTGGATTTTGTTACTTCTTATCTAAAACCAACAAGAACAAAAAATTGCTTTCATATCGGAATGTCCATTTCATCCCTACGTACCTAAGTAGGTATTATTACGAGCACCTTAAAAAAGTGAACATCCTTTTTTTCGTACTCTACTCAGAGTTCTCATGACTCCATCTATTGTTCTGTGAAAGTTGGATAATACCAAAGTAGGTATTAGGTATGCATGAACGTTTCGGTTCAAAGCAAAATTATGAGTGACTGGTTAAGTGCTCATAATGACATTAATTAGCATGTGCTTAAGTCTACTCCACCATGCTGTTCTTTTTTATCACTCGCATAGATGGATGTAGATGGATTAGACAATGAGTAGTATATGGTATATAGGTAATTGACAAGTTAACATGAACATTTAAGGGAAGTTGATGTCTCCGTCCATCGCTTCATCAATTTTGTTTCTGCATACTTGATTCCTCCTTGTATTAAAGTGAACATGTGCTCCCCCGTATGTAAAATGTAGGGAAATTGGTGTGCTGACTTTAGTAAACTGCCGAATACCTATTTATTACAAGTAATTCAAGTATTACATAAAGTGGGTGACAATGACAGTGAATATTGCATTATGACATGACATGGTGGAATTGTCGTCAGAGCAGTGCTAAAGTGGTGGAAAGTACTAAATAACAAATTAGATTGAAATTATTACACTAGTTTTAACTAGCGGAAATTTACTACCTTACTTTTTTATATTTCGCGTATTTACGTCACGTCATCCTTCATCCATCGCGCTCATGACTTATGTGAATGCAGCATTGATACAAATTTCCTTAAATTAATTATCTATTNCGCGTATTTACGTCACGTCATCCTTCATCCATCGCGCTCATGACTTATGTGAATGCAGCATTGATACAAATTTCCTTAAATTAATTATCTATTCAAAAATCCCAACTGACAATTACACGTCTCCAGTCTCTATCACGAGCTTATCTGACAATAAGCACAAATATGTTGCTATCTTCAGTCGAATGGCTCATTTTTTCATAGTGGGTATGGGTGGGACTTCAAGAAATTTACTTTTCTCATGCATTATGCATGTTAGACAGTCAAGTCAAATGGGATATTAGCTTAAGTAAAGGATAATATAGGGGAAAAGGTAAGTTCACGATCACACAATGCATCAGAACAACTATTTCAGTTTTTTTCGAGGTTTTCCTCACTTTAAAACTTACGTAGTTAAAGTAAATAATGCTTAGCGAGATAGTCACCAATTAAATTAAATCTTGCTTGGATACTTGAGAATCGACCTTAGTCAATGATGGCAATGACATTTTGTCAGCAGCTATTTCATGTTATATCCATTTAAATTCCACAATAGAAAGGGCCATAAAACTGCATTAAAGTGCTGCATATTTTAATTTAAGCTGGATCTTGTTTGCATGCAAGTAATCTTTGTTTTTGCAGAGAGTTTTAAAAAATTACTGCCTCTGAATTGCATCTGTATATTTAATTTTATTACTTTATAACAGCAGCATTAAGTGGTTATGTCCGGGGTCGCACGTTCCGCTAAGCATGCATGGTCAACAAAAGCAACAACGAACCGGCACGAGGTCATGCTTTGTTTCTGTATGGCGTGGCGTGGTTATAGTTGATGGAATGGGTTTACTGGACAATTAATCTCCGAGGATCAAATTTTTTGTTTACTTAAGTGCGAAGGCGAAATCCCGAGTTTGTTCTGCTAATGATCGTCATGAGTTCAATTTAAATCTGCCAGAAGAGTCCATGCCCACAGGCAGGGCAGCGCAGTAATGTAAATTTCGCACAACGAAATTAGCCTTGTCTTGTCTGTTCGCAAAACGTGATAATGTAATGGCACCACTCACTCCATGCAAGGCAAAAGGCAAGGCAAAATATGATGTTAAAATGAAGGTCCAACAAAAAAGAAACTTAATGTAGCATAATATCGATATTATTTAGTGTGGATATAAATAAAATCTTGTTTTTATTATTTACTTTCACTGTAACATCGCTACATTTACTTAACTAAGACTCATTAAGAAGAGGAATTACACTAAAACGACAATGAGACAATAATGACGCCCTATAATTAATCAGCATTTTCATTTCAGCAGCCACTTCCCGGAAAGTAGTAGACAGTTTACCAATCTCAGAATCTCGAGTGCGTTCATTTCACAGCTGCCGCTCTTTCCACTTTTCCTCTCCATTGATAACTTAATCATATCATGTGCCTTTCAGTGCTACGCATCTCGTCAAGATAATAACATGAAAAACATCCCTCTCACGTTAATGCTCTCATCATCGCCTACCTAATTTTTTGCAACATAATTTCAATGAATGACTGAGTGATATGGTAGTAAGTATGGTGTACTCTCCAAATTGTCCGTGCTAATTTTTATCCCCGGTTTTTGTGTAGGCCATCGCTCATGCATGCACATTTTCATTATACTCTCATGAATTGGCTTATTATGGCATTGTAAAGTTATTTTAACCTAGAACATGGTTGGCCATTTATTATTTCACATAGACCTATGATAAATGACATTTTTTAAAGTTTTTAACAGGTTCCACGATTTGTTTTTCCTCCCGCACAAACCACAAAATAAAAATGTTTTCGATCCTGCCCATTTATAATTTTACAGAAACTAAATATTTGTCCTTATCAACACCATGAATAATCTAAAACAGCGATTACTTTCCTGATAAACGGTATCAATCATAGTTGATGTTGATTGTTATTATAAGTATCAGCATTTTAATTGCACTATCAGCCTCAGTACACCACTCATATAATGTATAAGTCAGTACACAAATACAAAACTAGCAAATAAAAGGCTTTCGTTGATTCACTCTTTTTTCATATTTTCCTCGTCCCTTTCGCCTCTTCACAATTTTGTATTGCAGCAAAGCAAAAAACCAATCCTTTTCACACATTTTTCGACTGCCCTTTTCTCTCCAACTCCAAGTGACTTTCAAACCAATTATTAACCAGAACCAGGAACACGCAAACATTCAAACATTATCCTTCAAATATTTAAGTTTTCATCATTTATCACACAAATGACACCGTTGTGAATACAATTTAGTCTCATACGGCTGTTTTCACACTCCTTCGCTCTCGCTAACACAGCAAATTACACCAATGCCGATTTCATTCAAGCTTTGAATAATGTGAGAGAAAAAAATTAAATGCTCTGTAACCCACGAACATTTACTTCTCTTACACTAATAAT